>CABHPP010144495.1:0-40887 GCA_902168425.1 Peromyscus attwateri | reverse complement strand
GAGAGAGAGAGAGAGAGAGAGAGAGAGAGAGTAGAGAGACAGAGAGAGAGAGAGACAGGGCCTTGAACCTGGCTGTCCCGGAACTCACTAAGTAGCCAAAGATGACCTTGAACTCTTGATCCTGCCCCTTCTACCTTCCAATGGTGGTCACTCCAGCCCCATGCCACCATACTAGGCTTATGTCAGCCAGTTTAGTGATTCATTCTTTTAAAGAACATTTTTACATGTGTTGATTGATTGATGGATGTGTGAGGGTCATGCCACAGCACACATGTGGAAGTCAGAGGACAACTTGTGGGAATCTGCCCCCTCTTTCCACTGTATGGGACCTAGGAATTGAACTCAGATTGTCAGGCTTAGCAGCAAGTACCTTTACTGGCTGAGCTGTTTCACTGGCCCTTAGTGTATATTCTTAACGTGGGTGGGGTGGGGCATGCCGACCAGGGTCTTGTGCATTACAGGCGAGTGCTGTGTCCCTGAGTTGCATCCACCAGCCCCATTCTTAGAACTTGCCATCTGAAAATCTCAAGGCCAAAAAGAGTTTACAGAAAATATTTCAAAGATGGGTGGACTCCATATTTACATGTTTCCCAATAAAGAATCTACTTTCTGTTTCCAAATATATCAAGTGCTCTGAGCATGACCACACTCTTGATTCTATTTTTTCCAGGGAAGGTTGGCTTAGAGTAGAATCATATGAGATAAAGCATCTCATTATAGAATCATACATTTTCCTAAGTTATTTGTCTATTAACGTGATTTAAAAAATTTTTTTCTTTTAAGACAGTCTCAGCCCAAGCTGGCTTCAAACTCACTATGTGGCCAAGGATCACCTTGAACTCTTGCTTTCCTACTTCCATTTCCTGAGTACTGAGGTTAGAGGCACACACCAGGTTTATGGTGCATGCCGGGAATAGCACCCAGAGCTTCAGGCATGCCAGGTGAGTGCTATACCAACTAGGCCACATTCCCATATAGGATGTCAAGGAGGAAGGATGAATAGGGAAAAAGAGAAAGCTTGGGGGGGGGGGAATGGGGTGCCCCCTAATACGAGAAGCCCATGCAGACATGCCAGGTAGGCAGAACGGATGATTGAGGATGGAGGGAGAAGACACATCACTGAGGGTCAGAGAATACCAGGCCTTTGCTGTGAGTCGGCTGGAGAATGGGATCCGAGGCTGCAGTGGGAGAGTAGCTGGGAGGAAAGGCTGCCTGCGGTTCAGTGCGCACTGAGGCCATGCCAGAAGTCAGGCTGGAGGAAGGGAGGCCCAGGCAAGAATGCAGACTGTCATCACAGAACTTCAAGTCTGGCCAAATAATCCTATTATCTGAACATATCACCCCAAGAGAAAGAAGCCAGACACAGAGACTACATATTACATGATTCCATTTAGAGGAGATGTCCGGAATTGGAAAGCCCATAGGGACAGAGAACAGGGGGGCAGAGGAGGATCAGCAGGGCGAGTCTGCTTATCGGATACAGGCTCCTTTTGGGGTGATGAAAATGTCCTGGAAGCAGACAATAGCAGTGGTTACTCAACATTCTGAAAGACCCAAACATCATGAATGGTAAATTATATCAGGGTGCTTTACTAAAATTGAGGGGAGCTGGGGGAGGCAGGAAATAGATGCCTTGCATGGCAATGTGTGCCTGTAATCCAAACACTTGGGAGGTGGTGGCAGCTGAAGGTTCAGGAGTTCAAGGTCAACTTCAGGGATGAGGCCAACCTGGCTTTGGTGCAGAGGCCTTTGTGCCCCAAACCATCTCCCTGGCCTGCTAAGAGGCGTTTTGAAACTGCTCTGTGGAGAAACAACTATGTTGTAAGTTATGGAGCCAGCCAGGCATGGTGGCACACAGCTGCGATTCCACACTCAGGAGAACGAAGCAGGGCTGCTGGAAGTTTCAGGCCAGCCTGGACTACAGAATGAGACATCACCTCAAAAAATAGATACAAATAGATATAGATATAAATGATATGGATATGGACATGTCATTGTGAGGAGTCCTTGGGCCAAGAGCATTCCATTCATAGTCCATAGAAGGAGGAGACAATGAATCTGAATCAAAGAATTCTCCATTCCATGGTGGAAACATCCCAAACCTTGCTACAGGACATATGTGAAAACTGGAAAATCATGCCATTGTCCTAACTTGACAAATATTTATTCAAGGGCTGGGTGTGGCTCAGTTGACAGAGTGTTTACCTAATATGCACAAAGCCCTGGGTTCCATTCCCAACACTATAGAAACCAAGCATGGGAATGAATGTCTGTAATCCCAGCACTCAGGAGGTAAAGACAGAAGGACTATAAATCCAAGGTCATCTTTTCCTACATACTTAGTTCAAAGCCAGCCTGGGCTACATGAGACCTTGTCTCAAGAAAATTATTCAATCTAATTTTGTTGGGGTTTTGGGGGGGGTTGGCTTTGGTTTGGGGAGGTTACATTTCATTCGTTATTATTGTGCATAGGCATTATGAGCACATGAATGCACACGTAGGACGTGTGCATGTGGCAGCCAGAGGACAACTTTGTGGGGTCAGTTTTCTTCTGCCTTGATGTGGGTCATCAGGCTTGCACAGCAAGTGTCTGTAACAGCTGAGCTATTTCACTGCCCTGTTGTGTTTTGGTTTGTTGAGACAAACTCTCACACTGCAGCCAAGGCTGGCCTAGAACTCATGATCCTTCTGCCCCAGTGTCTAGGAGTCCTGGAATGGCAATTGTTAACCACATCTGGTGGTTCGTTTAAACATTTATCTTCATTAAAGAGGTTGATTAGGAACAGACTTTAAGGGGATGAGAACATGTGTGTGCATATGTGTGTGTGTGTGTGTGTATGTGCATAAATGTGTGTGTGTGTGTAGGCCAGAGGTCAACACTGGGTGTCTTCTTCAATCTCTCTTTACCCCAAAGCTCACCAATTCAAGTAGACTGGCTGACCAATGAGCCCCAAGGACCCTGTCTCCACCTCTCCCAGCATTGGGATTACTGGCATAGGCCACCACACCCATCTTTGAAATGGGTGCTGAGGATCTGAACCCAGGTCATCAGGCTTGCCTAGCAAGCACTCTACTGACTGAGACCACAAGCCCCTGAGGAAGAGCAGCCAAAGGAGGGAACCCTACAGCTCAGCTCTCAGCCGGGTCTCTTACAGAAGAGCCCAGGTGAGAGGGTCCGCAGCAGTCTTCTGGTGTAGCTGGAATCCATCTGAGTTGGGGAAGCAGGAATAAGAAGCACTGATGCCTCAGGGCTGGCAGCCATTGTGAGGACTTTGATTTTTAATCCGAGTCACAAGGGCAGTCAGGCGCTTTTGTGAAGAACATCAGATCATTTTCCCACAAAGTAGCAAAGAAAAGATCCCAGAGTTATGTTCCCAGGGCCCATGGGAGCTGGAAACCGGAGAGCTATTTTCTTTTGATGTTGAATCAAACTGGGAACAAGAGCCTCCTGGAGGAGGGCTTGGAAAGGGGTCACCAGTGTTAAGGAAACTTTATAAAAACCCGAATAGGGCACTAGCTCACGTGACTAATTTCTCAGTGAAAGGCATGAGCTCTATTAAACTTGGGAGCATCTAAGATAACAAACAACTCCACACTTCAGGAGCATTGGTGCCAGACCTAACCAGAGCATGAAATACAATGGAAGCATGCCTGCTTATGCAAGATGAATGGCAAGCTGGTTTCACTGTGTCCCTAAAGTCTTGTATGTATGACTAGATAATGAGGCACACGTTAAAAGGCTAAACTAGACACCAGCTTACAGGGTGGATCAGCGGGTGCCTGCCACTAACCTGATGACCCAAGTTTGATCCCCCGACCCCCATGGTGGAAGGAAAGAAATGACTCTGACTCTGGAAACATTCTCCTCTGACCTCCACGCGTGTGCTGTGGCAAAGGTATACACACACACACACACACACACACACACACACACACAGACACGAAGGTTGTCTGCTGACCTTCATACACATGACATCGCACACATGCATCCACATTCATAGACACACACTTCATATACACATGCAGTAACAATAAATAAAATACCCAAGTAGCAAAAGTAACTCAGATGTACATCTACAAAAGAGTAGATAGATGGGTGTTGGTGGCACACGACTTTAATCCCAGCACTCGGGAGGGAGGCAGAGGAAAGTGGATCTCTGTGAGTTCGAGGCCAGACTGGTCTACAGAGTGGCTACACAGAGAAACCCTGGGGGTGCGGGGAGTAGATAAACAAAATGTGTTGCCATATGTGGTGGTTTGAATGAGAATGGCCCCCTTAAGCTCATAGATTTGAACACTTGGTCACCAGGGAGTGGCACTACTTGAAAGGATGAGGAAGTATGGACTTGTAGGAAGTCTGTCACTTGGGGTGGGCTTTGAGGTCTCAAAAGCCCAAGCCAGGCCCAGTGGCTCTCTCTCTTCCTGCTGTCTGCAGATCCAGATGTCGAACTCTCAGCTACTTCTCCAGAACATGTGTGCCTGCATGCTACCGTGTTCCTCCCCATGATGAAAAATGGACTAAATCTCTGAAACAATAAGCAAGACCCAATTAAGTGCTTTCTTTTATAAGAGTTGTCATGGTAATGGTGTCTATTCACAGCAACAGAACTAAGACACCATACAATATCATAATTGATAATTGATTATGCTTTAAAAGGTAGAAAATTATAGCACATACTACAATATAAATGAACCTTGAGGACATTATTCTAAGTGAAATAAGTCAGTCCCCTGAGTGTGGTGATGTACTCCTATGATCCAGCCCTGGAGAGGTGCAGTCTGCTGGAGGATCACAAGTTCAAGGTCATCCTCAACTATATTGCAAGGTTAAGAGCAGGTGGGGATAAGCTTGTCTTTTAAAAATGAAGAAGGGGCTGGAGAGACGGCTCAGCAGTTAAGATCGCTAGCTGTTCTTGCAGAGGACCTGGGTTCGGTTCCTAGCACCCACATGGTGGCTCACAACTCCAGCTCCAGGGTTTTGATGCCCTCCTCTGGCCTCTGAGGATACTGTACACCCATGGTTGCACACACATGTATGCAGGCAAAACATCCACACATATAAAAGTTTAAAAAAGTACATAGATAAATGAAGGTGTTTAAAAAGTAAAGAAGAGGAAGAGAAGAGGCAGGGGAGAAGGTGGAGGGGAGAGGAAAAGTAGAGGGATGAAGGGGAGGGTGAAAAGGAGAGAAAGAGATGTGGTGGTTTGAATGAGAAATGTCTCCATAGTCTGGGCCATATGAACACATAGTCCCTAGTTGGCAGTACTGTTTGAGGAGGTGGTACAGCCATGCTGGAGGAAATATGTCATTAGGAAGCACGTCACATGGCAGCCTCTGATGTCATGCTTTCCTGCAATAATGGTCTCTTAGCCCTCTGGAACCATAAGCCCAAATAAACTCTCCCTTCTATAAGTTTCCTTGGTCGTGTGCTTTGTTATAGCAACAGGACAGTAACTAATACAGGCTGAGCATCCAAGTGACGAATGCCTCTAACCCCAGCACTTGGGAGGCAGAAGCAGGAGGATATCTGTGAGTTCAAGGCCAGCCAAAAGGGGGTAGAGGAAGTGAAGGAGTCAAAAATTCTCAAATGCAGCAGGTTTTTCGAAACCCTGTCTCAAAAAAAACCAAGAAAAAAAAAAGAAAAAGAAAATTTCTCAAATGCATAGAAACAGAAAGCAATATTGGTGGTATCACTATCATGGTTACCAGGACTGGAGGGGCACAAATGGGATTTGTTTAATATGTAGAGTTTCAGTTTTGCAGGACAAAGATGTGTGAATGAATTTTAAAAAAAAGGTATCAAACTGTATGTTTTATTTATATATATGAACACATATATATTGCTTATTTGTTTGTTTTTCAAGACAGGGTTTCTCTGTGTAGCCCTGGCTGGCCTGGAACTAGCTCTGTAGACCAGGCTGGCCTTGAACTCACAAAGATCTGCCTGCCTCTGCCTCCAAATTGCTGGGATTAATGTGCTCCACCACCGCCCGGCCTGTATGTTTTATATTTTTAAAACAATTAACATGTCATGTGGAGGCAGAAGACAGAAGTTTCCTCGGGATTAAGAAATCCTATCATTGGGCCTTTGAGATGGCCCCATAGTTACAAGCACTTCTGCCAACCATGACGACTTGAGTTCAATTCCTGGGACCCACATAGTAAGAGAAAGGCCAGACTCCGGCAAGTGGTCCTCTGACCTCCACATCATGCCACAGTATATGTCCCTGTGATAAATAAGTAAGTAGTATCTATTTTTAATAAAGAAAAAACCAGTCTTCATCAAAACCTCTAATAAATTCCTCCTATTTTCATATAACATGTTTTTTGGGGTTTTTTTGTTTTTGTTTTTTTGGTTTTTCGAGACAGGGTTTCTCTGTGTAGCTTTGCGCCTTTCCTGGGACTCACTTGGTAGCCCAGGCTGGCCTCGAACTCACAGAGATCCGCCTGGCTCTGCCTCCCGAGTGCTGGGATTAAAGGCGTGAGCCACCACCACCCGGCCATATAACATGTTTTATGATGATACTGTCTTTGAGGTTTTCAGGAGGTGCTAGGAATTGAACCCAGGGGCCCAGGTAAGCCTCAGTGTTTGTTCTTTGGGTTTTTTAAAAAATCATTTTCAACATATTGTAGAGGCAGGATGATCAGGAGTTCAAGGCTAGCCTTGGCTATATAGTGAGTCTGAGACCAACTGGGAATACATGAGACTCTGACCAAAAAATAAATATACACATATTTTTTTCAATTTCTGTTTTTTAAAAGCCTTTAGACTGGAAAGGCAGCTTAATTGACAGAATGTCTGCCTAGCATCCAGGAAGCTCTGGGTTTGCTCCTCATACATCAGGAGTTTGAAGCCAGCATGGGCTGTCTCAAAAAAAAAAAAAAAAAAAAAAAGGGTGTAGAGGCCCAGGGATGGGGGCACATGCCTTTAATCTCAGCACTGGGGAGGTGGGAGGACCTCTGTGAGCTCAAGGCCAACCTGGTCTACACAGCAAGTTCTAGCACATAGAGAACCTGTCTCAAAAAAGGGGGAGGGGCGCTGGAGCAATGGCTCCCACAGAAGACTCCGGCTTGGTTCCCAGAACCCACAAGGCATCTTACAATCATCTGTAATTCCAATTCCTAGGGACCTGATACCTTGTCTCACCTCCATGGGTTCCTGCATGCATGTGGTGCACAGACATACACTCAGGCAATAAATAAGTACTTTAAAAAAAAATAGAAGTCTCTTTGTATGCTAACCTAAAAAAAATATTTTAAGGGCGCTGGCGAGACGACAGCTCAGCTGATAAAGGTGCCTGCTGACAAGCCTCAGAGGATGAGCTCAATCCGTGGAACCCACATAAAGGTGGAAGGCAGAAGAACTGTCCAGAGTTGTCCTCTGACCCCCAAGTGCATGGCAGGGGTGCACACAACATTCATGAGCACAATAATAATAAATCGTTTTTTCAAAAACTGAGGTCTTGGTTCGGTTTGGTTTGATTTTGGGATTTTTGCCTCAGGGTCTCTCTATGTAGCCCTGGTTGGCCTGGAATTCGATATGTAGACCAGGCTGGCCTCAGACTCACTGAGATCCACCTGTCTCTACCTCCTGAATGCTGGCACTAGAGACATGCAAAACTACAACTCCCACAAATTGTTTTTAAAACGGAGAAATTGAATAAAAATGAATTTCAACAATTTCCTAGATCTGGGGTTGTTGAATTATTGTATTTTGAGGGACTTTTATTCTTGTAGAATTCATGTTTGTGGTCACTATTTGGAATATTTTATGTTCTTTTTAACATCAGAAAATTACATAAGGTCATTGTCACTTCGGTGACCTCCCTAGTATTGTCTTCCAAACCCTACAAGATGTTTGTTTTATTTGGAGTGTTCTCTAACTCTCATTGTATAAACTGTACCCAGGGCTCAAAGCTCAGTCATAATAGTAACTGGAAATACTTAACGAAAGCACGGAGAGCCAAATCCCGTCCCCTGTCGTCTGGTTTAGCAAGGCTGGGTGAACCCAGCAGTTGGTGTCTTTCTGTCATCCCAGAGGGCTCACAGATTAATTATACTTTGTGAAATGGTGCTATATACAGATGTCTTATGTCCTTTATTTGTTGGTTTTTGAGACAAGGGCTCCAGAAAGTCAAATAGTTTTCCATGGATTTATGGGGTTTTTTTTTCTCCAGCTTTTACTTAGTCTGTATGTGCACTACTGCATGATATATGTTATATTACATGAGCACACCTGCCACAGGTGTGCATGTGGAGCTGAGGATGACTTTGTGGGATGGGCTTTCCCCTCCCACATTTATGTGGGATCTAGGAATCAAACTCAGGTCATCAGGCTTGCAAGGCAGGCACATTACCCACTGAGCTATCCAGCCTGCCCTCCTTTTCACTTCATGTAAATTCTGCCAGATAAAGAAAATGTAGTAAAATGCAGGGGAAGCTGGGATCCCAAAGCCAGTCAGCCTGGGCTACATGGTGAGTCTGAGGCTAGCCTGGGTAATTTAGTGAGAACTTGACTCAAAATAACAGTAATGATGATGACGGAAACACAATGAGCCATATTGATAACTCATTAAAAGAAGTCAAGCCAGGCAGTGGTGGTGCACGCCTTTAATCCCAGCACTTAGGAGGCAGAGGCAGGCGGATCTCTGAGTTTGAGGCCAGCCTGGTCTAGTGAGTTCCAGGACAGCCAGAGCTACACAGAGAAACTCTATCTTGAAAAGTCAATAAATAAATAAATTAAATTTAAAAAAAAAGTATAACTGGTAAACCAGTAAAGTTGACTTACTTGTCCATCATCCCTTAATAGACCTGGGGGGAAAAAAATAAAGTTGAAAGACCCAAATTCAATACCGAGAAAGTTTAGACACTAATAACTTAACCAAGAATGTAAGTGTCTCACTCTATTTTTCATTTAAGATTTATTTTTATTTTGTGTATAAGTATTTTTGCCTGCATGTATGTATGTGTACCTCTGACATGCCAGGCGCTCCTGAAGGTTAGAAGGGGGCATCAGATCCTCTGGAACTGGAGTTGCAGGCAGTCATGAGTTGCCATGTGGATGTTAGGTCCTCTGCAGGAGCTGCTGGAGCTCTTAATCACTGAGTTCTGGCCTCTATTTTTATTGTTTGTTGTGCTGGGGATGGAATTCATAGCCTCAAGCATGCTAGGTAAGTACTCTGCAACAGTTTTCCCCCAATACCTTTCTACTTTTTATTTTGCAACTATTTGTTTATTTACTTCTTTATTTATATTAATTTAAGGTCTCAGCAAGGTAAGGGGGTAAGGGTGGCTCTGAACTCCCTCTGTGGCCCAGGCAAGGCCTTGGATTTGTAATCTCTTACCTTGGCCTCATTATTGCTAGGATTACGAGCCTGTAACACCAGGCCTGGCCATGAGTACCACTTTTTTTATTTCAGTGCTGGAGAACATTCAAGACAAGCACCCTTCCATTGAGCCACACTTCCACCTCATAACATTATTTTAAGCAGTTTCTGGTCTCACAGCAAGCCTCTAAGTTATGACAGGAATAAACTGAGTGACCTCTTTTGAACCCATGGCGGATTTGCCCAATACCTCTAGGCTTATTTGTCCTTACCTGGTAACGGGTGGGGTTGGGCTCGCTATCTGCGAGGGAAAACTGGAAATTCACAAGTTTAAGACCTCCTAGGGTCCTCAGAGATTATTAAACAATTTTATTAACTTTTCATCCATGTCTTTACAAGATTTGTAAACAGCATATTTTACATACTTCACATTCTCATAACTACTCACCATGAATCATCATTTTTGTGTGTGCCTGCGAATGTTTGTGTTCCTGTGGCAGGGTCTTAACGCATGTCATTCAGGCAGAGACCATCAGTCATCAGACATCTTCCTCAACCGTGTTCCACCATCATGTAGACTAGGCTGACCTCCCAGCCTCTGCCTCCTGAGTGCCGGAATTAGAGGATTGTACCACCACAGCCTAGACCCTCTATATTTTTTTGATTAACTTTTTAGTTGTTTTAATTTTATGTTTATGAGTACTTTCCTGTGTGTATGTATGTGTCTACAGAAGTCAGAAGAAGGCATTGGATTCCCTGAGACTGGAATTAAGGATGGTTGTGAGCCACCCTGTGGGTGCTGGGAATGGAACACCAGTCCTCTGCAAGGGCAGCCAGTGCTCTTAACCTCTGAGCCATCTCTCCAGCCCCTTTCCACTTTATTTTTTAAGACAGAGTTTCTCACTGAATCTAGAGCTCTCCCATCTGGCTAGACCGGCTGGCCAGCAAGTCCCAGGGATCCTCCAGTGAGATAATAGACATATATCACGAAGCCCAGTTTTTACACGGATGGGTGTTGTGGACCCAAACTCACATCTTTGTGCTTGCACAGGAAGCTTTTTTTTTTTTTTACCCAGTAAGTCATCTTCCAGCAGTCCCCTTCTTGTTACATTTTAAAACTGTGCATGGGTGTCACAGAGCACACGTGGAGATCAGAGGATGACCTGAAGGAGTCAGTTCTTGCCTTCAACTATGTGGGTCCCTGGGGTTGAACTCAGGTCATTAGGCTTGGTGGCAAGTGCCTTTACTGGCCTGAATCATCCAACAGCCCTGTTTTTTGTTTTTCTGAGATTGGGTCTCATGTAGCCCAGGTTGGAGTTGGACTTTTTCAGTAGCTGGGGCTAGCCTTGAACTCCTGACCCTTCTGCCTCCACTTCCCCAATGTTGGGATTTTAGACAAGAACAGGTCCACCTTAGCCACTTTTCAGGGAACAGTCAGTGATGTCAGTATTTACAACTGTAAGCCGCAGTGAGTAGCAGCTGCCTCTGTCCACCTCTAGAACTTGATCATCTTTTCCAAGTGAAACTTGGTCTCCATCAAGTACTACTGCAGAACCAGGGAGAATGCTCAGAGGGTAAAAGTTCAGTCTCTTCCTATCCTGACTCACAGCTGCTCATTCCCACCAATAGCGGGTCATCCTTGAAGTCACGTCGCTACAAGCCCACGTCGCTACAAGCCGTGGCTTTTAACGATATCGGAAAGATGGAACAATGCCGGTGGAACCCCGGGGTGGCAATGCACTGAATTCAGTTACACTCACCAGCAGCACCATGAAGTCTTTGGGGAAGGTGTGTGCTGAGACACAGGAAAAGAATCTGAACCTGAAAGGACCAGTGCCCATGCCTACCAAGACACCAAGAGTCAGTCACTACAGGAAAAACACCAATGGTGAAGGGTTCAACATTTCGAATTGTGAATCTACAAGCCACTCTGATTTACACAGTACTTCAGGGATTGTTAAAACTGCTTCCAACAGTATTGATCCAGTAGTGGTGGCTGAAGTCACTATTGGAGATGCCTAAATCAACTGCTTTAATAAACTGACTTAGGCTGGGCAGTAGTGGCTTACACCTTTAATCCCAGTACTTGGGAGGCAGAGGCAGGTGGATCTCTGTGAGTTCCAGGCCAGTATGATCTACAGAGTGAGTTCCAGGACAGCCAGGGCTACACAGAAACCTTGTCTTGAAAAACCTAAAATAAATAAATTAAATAAATAAAAAAATAAATAAATATGATCTGCATCTGTAATCAACTCCTGAAAGTTGCCCTCTGACCTCCACATGCCTAACATGACATGTGTGAACATAGTGCATACACATAATAAATAAAAACATTAAAAATATAATAAAACTGTCATCAGGGAGCTGGAGAGATGGCTCAGTGGTTAAGAGCAATGACTGTTCTTCCAGAGGACCCAGGTTTGGTTCCAGGTGGCTCACAACCATCCTTAAGTCCAGTTCCAAGGGATTAGACACCCTCTTCTGGACTCTTCCAGCAGACATGCAATCCAGACAGAACACCCACCCACACAAAATGAAAATAAATAAAATACAATCTTTAACAAACAACTTCAGGATTTGGAGAGATGGCCTAGGGGTTAAGAGCATGCACTGTTTGCAGAAGACCTGGGTTTGGTTGCCACCACCCTCATGGCAGTTCAGAACTGTCCTTAACTCTAGTTCCAGGGAATCAACCTCCTCCTTCTGGCCTCCTCCAGCACCTACAATGACACATTCACATACCCTACCCCACATAAATATACATATACATTTTTAAATAAAAGAAATCCATTGACTTTTTTTGTTGGTTTGTTTTTAGAGACAGGGTTTCTCTGTGTAGCCCTGGCTATCCTGGAAATCACTCTGTAGACCAGGCTGTCCTGGAACTCACAGAGATCTACCTGCCTTTGCCTCCTGAGTGCTGTGACTAAAAGTGTACAACACCACACCCAGCTCATTGACATTTTTAAAAAATCAACTTTACACATTTCCAAAAAGGAAGCCATGTTCATGTATGGCTTCTGAAACCAAAGCTGGGATCTGAGCCTATAGAAACTGGAGTTAAAACCACAGGAAGACCCACAGGGCTAGGGGATTCCCAGGCATACAGAAATGTACCACATCCATGTATGAGGCTAACCCCAAAGAAGTTTAGAAAACAAATAAACAAAAAAAAAACCTAGTTAATTTGTTGTTTATCTATTTCAGTCCTGGAGATGGAATTCAGTGCCTTGTGTATGCTAGTTAAGGCCTAGAATACTCATTGGGGCATTCTAGGCAGGTGCTCAACCACTGAGCCACACCCCAGCCCCTCACTGGGGGATTCTAGGCAGATGCTCCACCACTGAGCCACACCCCAGCCCCTCACTGGGGGATTCTAGGCAGGTGCTCTACCACTGAGCCACACCCCAGCCCCTCACTGGGGGATTCTAGGCAGGTGCTCTACTACTGAACTATGCCTATAACCCATTTGGGGATTTTGTTTGGTTTGGTTTGGTTGGTTTTGCTTTTGTTTTGTTGTTGTTGTTGTTTTGATTTTTTGAGACAGAGTTTCTCTGTGTAACAGTCCTAACTGTCCTGGAACTTGCTTTGTAGACCAGGCTGGCCTTGAACTCACAGAGATCCGCCTGCCTCTGCTTCCCAAGTGCTGGGATTAAAGGTGTGCACCACCACGCCTGGCTGCTTGTTTTTGTTTTTGTTTGAGACAGGGTCTCAATCAGAGCTCAGGCTAACCTTGAGTATACTATGTGCTCAGACTAATCTCTAATTCGAGAGCCTCCTACCTCAGCTTCCCTAGCGATGAGATTACAGGTGTGCATCATTACACCCAGCAAAGCCACTTCCTAAATCAAACTTGGGGAAAAGGGTGGAGTGGCATGTACTTTGGGCTCAGATGTGCTCCATTTATCACTGATGAAATCACTGCTTAAAAACAGAAAATTCCTTCTGTAAGGCAAAAGACACCGGACACCATCGATAAAACAAAACCACAGCCTATAGGATGCGGAAAGATCTTCATCAACCCCACATCCAACAGAGGGCTGATCTCCAAAATATACAAAGAACTCAAGAAACTAGACATCAAAATACCAAACAATATAATTTTAAAAAATGGGGTACAGATCTAAATAGAGAATTCTTATCAACAGAAGAATCTCAAATGGCCAAGAAACACTTATAGAACTGTTCAACATCCTTAGCCATCAGGGATATGCAAGTCAAAACCACTGAGATTCCATCTTACACCTGTCAGGATGGCTAAGATAAAAAATACAAGTGACAGCTCATGCTGGAAAGAATGTGGAGCAAGGGGAACACTCCTCCACTGCTGATGGGAGTGCAAACTTGTACAGCCGCTTTGGAAATCAGTGTGGCGGTTTCTCAGAAAACTGGGAATCAAACTACCACAAGTCCCAGAGATACCACTCTTGGGCATATTCCCAAAGGATGCTCAACCGTACCACAAGGACACTTGCTCAACTATGTTCATGGCAGCTTTATACGTAATAGCCAGAACCTGGAAAAACCTAGATGTCCCTCAACCAAGGAATGGATATAGAAAATGTGGTACATATACACAATGGAGTATTACTCAGCTGTTAAAAACAAAGACACCGGGAAATTTGAAGGCAAATGGATAGAATAGAAAAAAATTCATCCTGAGTGAGGTAACCCAGACCAAAAAGGACAAACATGGTATGTACTCACTCATAAGGGGATATTAGCTGTAAAATAAAGGATAACCATGCTACAATCCACAGACCCTGAGAGGCCAGGTAACCAGAAGGGCTCAAGGGGGGATGTCCAGATCTCTCTGGGAAGGGGAAATAGAAGAGATTTCATGGGTGGACTGTGGGAGGGTAGGGATTGGGAACATGAGTGATCAGGTTGCCGGAGAAGGGGGGAGTGTAGAAAGAAACTACAGGAAAGTGGGGGTGGGGCATTCTGGAGTCAGGTAAAAACCTGGCGCAAGGGAATCTCCCAGGAATCTACTGGGATGATGCCAGCTAAGACTCCTAGCAATAGCTGATACATAGCATGAACTGGCTGTCTCATGTGACCAGATTGGTGCCCAGCCCAGTTGTCATCAGAGAGGCTTCATCCTGCAACTGATGGAAACAGATGCAGACCCACAGCCAAACATTAGGCTTGGGGAATCATGCAGAAGAAGGAGAGAAAAGATTGTAGGAGCCAGAGGGGTCACAGACACCACACGAAAACTCACAGAATCAACTAACCTGGGCTTAGAGGGCCTCACAGAGACTGAGCCAACAATTAGGGAACTGGCATGGGACGACCTAGGCACTCTGCATATGTGGTACAGTTGTGTAGCTTCATCTTTTTGTGGGACTCCTAACAGTGGGAACAGGGGCTGTCTCTGACTCTTTTACTGGCTTTTGGGACCCTACTCCTCATACTGGGTTGCCTTTTCCAGCCTTAATACATGGGGGGGTGCTTAGTCTCACTGCAACTTGATATGCCGTGTTTTGTTGACACTCATGGGAGACCTGCCCCTTCCTAAACAGTAACAGAGGAGGAGTGGATTGTGGGATGAGAACAGAGGTGGGAGAAGGCACTGGGAGGAGAGGAGGAGTGGATTGGGGGGTGGAGGGTAGGGGGTGGGGACAGAGTGGGGGATGTGGGAGGAGGGACTGGGAGGAGAGGAGGGAGGGGAAACTGTGGCTGGGATGTAAAATAAATAAATAAATAAATAAATTTATTAAAAAACCAAACAAACAAAAACCCAGAAAATTCCATTCTAGCAGAGAATTCACTACTCACAGTCACTCACAGCAATCTGTTTTTCCTCCTTTGCTCCTCTCAGAGCTGGGGATCTATCGCCTGCATTTCCCATGTCTGAGCTATTTAACAACTGGCTATTTTTGCTAATCTTTTGGATTAGTCTTTGAACTGCTAGAGAATCGCCACCTTAAAAAGGAAATGTTTCTGCCTTAGAACTTCTACTCTTGTGGCAATAACCATGACCAGTCCCCCCCCCCAAAAAAAAAAAAATGCTGTGTAAGTACCCAATGGCTTACCTCGAAATGGGTCCCAGCAGCTAAAAATAAGCCCTAAAGGAAAAGCAAAACCTAGGCCAGGCACAGTGTAGCCAACAGACCCTTCTGGGGACCAGGGATCTAAAGGCCCAAAGGCTGAGGGGCTCTTGGCTTACTTTGATCCAGTACAAAAACCAAAGCTGATGTGGATTAATTGTATATATGAATCAAAATGTTACCCTGTCCCTTATAAATATGTTCAATTATAACATGTCACTCAAAAGGAAATACAGGCTCAGTGGTAGAGCACCTGCCTAGAATCCCCCAGTGAGGGGCTGGGGTGTGGCTCAGTGGTAGAGCCCCTGCCTAGAATCCCCAGTAAGGGGCTGGGGTGTGACTCAGTGGTAGAGCACCTGCCTAGAATCCCCAGTGAGGGGCTGGGGCGTGGCTCAGTGGATCTAGTCTGGGTGTAATGGTCTCTGATCCCAGCACTTAGGAGATGAAGGCAGGAAGATTAGGAGTTCAAGTCAAGCCTCAGCCACAGGGCAAATTTGAGGCTGGTCTGGGCTTCAAAATATCCCATCTTTTAAAAAAGTACACAATTCAATGTCTTGTCATATGTGCATAGAGTTGTGCAAACATCACTACCCTCAGTTTTAGAATATTTTCATCACCACCAAAAAAAAAAAAAATCCCCTGCACATCTTACTCATCTTCCCATTAGTCCTCTGAACCTTGCTCCAGTCCCTGGCAACCACTTTCTATTTCCTCTCTGTAGATCCACTTTGTCTGACATTTCATATAAGTACAATTATGCAATAGTTGACCTTTTGAGTCTGGCCTCTTTACATGCTTCCAAAATTCAAGGGAGTTGTAGCATATATCAACTCCTCATCCTTGCTAGGTATCAAATTTGGGGACCCATCTTGCCGGGCAACCTGCCATATACCCTGAATATCCCACTTCATTAACTCAGTGTGTGTGTGTGTGTGTGTGTGTGTGTGTGTGCGCGCCTCCTGTCTGCTTCTCCCTGGCTGGAGTTAAAGACGCACACCACCACACCTGGCTTTTGCTCATGGGTCTGGGGGAAATCAAACTCAGGTCCCCATGCTTGACTGGCTCATCCCAGCTCTGCTTCATTCATTTGGGCATCTGTTTCCTTTTCAGGGTTTTCAGGAGATCCAACCCCAGGCCTTGCGCATGCGAGCAAGCCCTCTACCACTGAGCTACATCCTCCAACCTCCTACACTTCCCTCAGTTTTTTTCTGCTCCATGGCTTAGTCACCTTAGGCTGCTACTGCAAACACCCATAAACTAGGTAGCTCAACTAACACGTATTTGCAGCTGGAGAGGTAGCTCAGCAGTTAAGAGCACTGGGTGCTGTTACAGAGGACCTGAGTTTGATTCCCAGCACCTACGCGGCAGCTCACAACTGTCTGTAACTCCAGTTCCAAGTGATCTGATGCCCTCTCCTGGCCTCCCTAGGTACCAGGCACGCACACGATGCACAGACATACCTACAGGCAAAACATCCATACATTAAAAAAAAAAGAAAAAGAAACAAGCAAACAAACAAAACACAAGCATTTGTCTCTCATCATTCTGGAGGCAGAAAGTTCAAGATCAAGGAGCTGATGCGATGGCATTGCAGCAAGAGCGCTTGCTGTCAGAGGACTGGAGATCAGTTCCCAGCACCTATGATGAGCAGTTCACAACCTTCTGTGACTCCAGATCATAGGGGCTTGTGTGTAACTGAGGAATTGCCAAACTGTTTCCCAATGCAGTGGTACCCCACTGCATTCCCACCAACAGCAGCCTAGGGCTCCAATGTCTCTGCATCCTCCCCTAAACTCCCCATGACTCTCCAGTTTTAGCCAGTCTAGTACATGCAATTTGCATTTCCCCCATGACTAATGGTGCTGAACGTTTTTTCACTTGAGTTGGTTACAGATATGAATCATCTCTTGTTCCCCATTCATGTTGAAAGGGCAAGGGTGAGTACGGCCATCTGTATTTCCTCTCCCTGGATGGCTCCACATTCTTACAAGCTTGAGAATGTCCTCTTGCCTCTCAAGACTAAAGAAGGGAAAGACTAAATCAGCCTGTGTCTGTTATGTGGATATTACTCAATCTTCTCACTTAATCTTTCATTGATACCGGGAGGATGGTGTGTGTGTGTGTGTGTGTGTGTGTGTGTGTGTGTGTGTGTTTACAGTGAATGGAACACAGGGCTTTGCATATTCTAGGCAGGCTCTCTAAGCCTGAGCCACACCCCCAGCCCCTCACTGAGGGATTCCAGGCAAGTACTCTACCTCTGAGCCACATCCCTGACCCTTCTCTGGGAGAGTCTAGCCAAGGGCTCTACTGCTGAGCAACACCCCCAGTATAAGGGTCTCTGTGCTGGCTAGTTTTACATCAGCTTGACACAAGTTGGTCATTTTAGAAGAGGAAACCTCAATGGAGAACATGTCTACACCAGACTGGCCTGTAGGCCAGCCTGTGGTGCATTTTCTAGATTGATGATTTATGTGGGAGGGCCCTGCTCACTGTGGGTGGTGACATCCCTGGGCTGGTGGTCCTGCGTTCTATAAGAAAGCAAGCAGAGAAAGCCAGTAAGCCACACTCCTCCATGACCTCTGCATCAGTTCCTGCCTCATGGTTCCTGCCCTGTTTGACTTCCTACCCTGACTTCCCTTAGTGGTGGACTGTGGTGTGAAACTATTAGCTGAAATAAACCCTTTCCTTCCCAAGTTGCTTTGGCTCATTGTGTTTTATCACAGCAGTAGAAGCCTTAACTAAGATAGCCTCCTTATGTAGCCTGGAGTGACTTCAAACATGTGACCCTCCTGACTAGAGAAGTACTGGTGTTACAGGCACGTGCCACCATACCTGGTGCAGCCTGGAGTTTACAAAGAAGGAAATGAAGTCAGACCACTGAAGTACCTGCTGGTGAGTGGTCAGCTGAGATGCAGCCCAAGTATAAGTACCTGGTTACTTTGCGATCTGCCCCCATGGATCTCTACAGTAACACTTAACAGGGGACAGTCTCGAGTCTGTGGAATGCATTCTCACATGCTGTCATTTGGATGTGATTAGTCTCCAAAAGCCCATGTGCTGGAGAGCTGGTCTCCAGGATAGTGGTATTGGGAAGTGGAACATCCTTGGAGAAGCTGGGCTAGTGGGAGGTCCTTGGATCACAAGACAGTCCCTTCAGGTGCCATTTCCTGTGAGGAACTGAACATTCAGGGGTAGGAGACGCAGACCTGTAGACCTGTAGACCTATGGGGGTGCTGTGATGGTCAGCTTTGTCCACTTGATACTAGAATGACCTGGGATGCGAGTCTCAATGAGGGACTGTTTACCTTGGGTTGACCTGTGTGCATACCTGGGGTGGGGTGGGGATTGCCTTAAGTTAATTGATGTGGCCAGTATAGGCGGCACCATTCCCTAGGAAGGGGATCCTGAGTGCAGGAAGCAAGCTGAGCACAAGGAAGCAAACAAGCTTTCATTTTCACCCTAAGTCTTCCCAATAATCCACTGTTTGATTTAATACCCCCACTTAATATTAAGCTAATCCAATTAATGGAGATTTTCTCCATTTGTTATCATAAGTAACTGAGGTATTGCTTATATTAGAATATATAATGAGGGCTGCCAAGATGGCTCAGCCGGTAACAGTGCTTTCTGCCAAGCCTGATGACCTGAGTTGGAGGCTCCAGACCCAACTGATTCCAGCAAGCTGTCCTGTGATTTCCACATGTGCCTCCCACACCCAAATAAATAAATGAAATAAAGGAAAAAAGAACTTAATAATGGATCACTTAAAGTACCAAAGTGAAAATGGCTTCTAAGGGGGCTTAAATAGGAAAGAAGGGGCCCAAGTGGACAGGGAAGAAGGGCTCGGAAAGGGTAACAGTAACAGGAGGTGGCAGGGAATATGACCAAAGCAAAAATGGATGAAAATGTCATGAGGGTTGGGGGTGTGGCTCAGTTGCCAGAGTGATTGCCTAGTGTGCATGAAGTCCTGGGTTCAAATCCCAATACCACATAAAATTGGTCTGGTGGTACTCGCCTATCGCTCTAGCACCCAGGAGGTGGAGGCAGGAGGATCAAGAGTTCAAGGTCATCCTCAGCTACATAGTAAATTTTAGGCACACCTGGGCTACAGAAGACCCTGTGGGGTAAAAAAAGAAAGAGCTAGACATGGTGTTGCACATTTAATCCATGCACTCAGGATGCAGAGATGGGCAGATCTCTAAATTCCAGGCCAGCCTTGTCTACATAGAGAATTCCAGGCCAGCCAGGGATACAGTGAGACTTTATCTCAAAAAGAAAAAAAAAAAAAAAGAATAGAAAAAGAAAGAGCCGGGCGGTGGTGGCGCACGCCTTTAATCCCAGCACTCGGGAGGCAGAGCCAGGCGGATCTCTGTGAGTTCGAGGCCAGCCTGGGCTACCAATTGAGTTCCAGGAAAGGCGCAAAGCTACACAGAGAAACCCTGTCTCGAAAAACAAAAAAAATAAAAAATAAAAAAATTAAAAAAATAAAGAAAAAAGGAAAAGGATGAAACACCATTTTGTTGCTAAATTAATAAAATAAAACTTGACTCTTCATTAGTCTCAATTTTTTTCCACATTGTGTGTGTATATGTATGTGTGTGTGTGTGTATGTCTCATACTTGGGAGAGAATCCAGTGTCTGGTGTATTCATTCTGCCACCAAGCTACATTCCAGACCTTTGCTTCATGAGCCACCTGATGTGGGTGCTAGGATCTTAATTCTAGTCTTCATGATACAGCATAAAGTACTCTTAACCAGTGAGCCATCTCTCCAGCCCCCATACTTGCTTGTTGAGACAGAGTTCTTCAAGCTCTATTGCCCAGACTGGCCTTGAATTCATAGCAATCTCCTTGCCTGAGCCTCCAGAGCCCTGGGACCACAGGCAGTGAACAAAAGAGACCCTCTCTCAAACAAGCTGGAAGGTGAGGATTGATACCCAAAGTTGTCCTCTGATCTCCACACACGACCAAGGCCCAAGAGCATCTGCGTGTGCGCATGAACATACACATTCACACACATTCACACACACACACACACACACACACACACACACACACACTTTTTTAAAAGGGCAGACTCCCTCAGTGAGAGGCTAGCATGTGGCTCAGCAATAGAACACTTGGTGTGATGGTTGGTGACAGTCATCAGCTTGACAGAATCTAGCATCACCTGGGAGATGAACCTCTGGGCATGCCTGTGAGAGACTATCTTAATAATGTTAATTGGTGTGGGAAGACCCATCTTAACTGTGGACCAGACCATTTCCCAGGCAGGGGATCCTATACGACAGAGAAAGCAGGCTGAGCCTAATACACGTGTATTGAGTCTTCTAAGAATGTAAAGTGGCCAGCTGCTTCATGACTTCATACATTGCTTTCCCCACCATAATGGACTGCACCTTGAATCACAACCTAAAATAAACCCTTTTTCTATTATTATCTAATTTTATCATAGCACCAAGAAAAGAAACTAGGGCTGGAGAGATGTCTCAGAGGGTTAACAGCACTGGCTGCTCTTTCAGAGGACCATGTTTAATTCCCAGCACCCACATGGTGTCTCCAAACTACCCGTTACTCCAGTTATATTGGGGATCCAATGCCCTTTTCTAGCCTCCTAGGGCACTAGGCATGCATGTGGTACACAGACATATAGGAAGGCAAAACACCCATACATGTAAAGTAAATTAGAAAAAAAAAAAACAAAAACTTGGGCTAGAGAGACAGTCACAGTTAAGAGCAGTGGCTGCTCTTGCAGAGGATACAGGTTTGGTTCCCAGCACCTACAAGGCATCCACACTGTCTATAACTCCAGGGCTACTGCTATGCCGTCTTCTGCCCTTCATGGGGTCCAGGCATTCACATGGTGCACATCCATCCATCCAAGCAAACACTAATGCACATTACAAACCAACCTTTAAAAAAAGAAAGAAAATGAACTAAGACACCCAGCATGCATTGCCTCAAGTTCAGTTCCCAGCACCTAAAACAAACACACACTTGCAAAGTAGTAATCCAGAACTGAAATAGGCTGGTGTGACAGAAGCCTCCACCCAAGAAGCTGGATACATCGTTAGCAAGTGCGAGAGTGTCTCTTCCAACATCTTCCGGATGTCTCCCAGCCTCAAGAACAGTCCCAGGCCTGTATGTTAACATACAGCTGTATGTTAACAACCAATTTCCTTCCGAGCCTACAGATGCATGAGGTGGACTCCTGTCTTCTTCATTTGTTTATCTTTAGAGCCTGGCACGCTGTCTCAATGAAATAAAAACATTCCCTGGAAACCAAAATGACTACCGTAGGCTATTCCAAGACCCTGACCTGTCTGTTCCACTTTGGCTGTACAATTCTCATTTGCACATGAGGCTGGCTGGCTAGCCAAAGGCCACTCTAATCTTGTTTGAAAAGGGTCTCACTCTTTAACCTAGGCTGACTAATAACTCACTGCGTAGTCCAGGCTAGCTTTGGCTCCTTGAGCCTCCTAAATTCTGGGATTATGGGAAAGAGCCACCATGTCCCATTTCTGCTCTGATCATTTAAAGGAAACTAATGTGTCCCTAATGATGGATGACCTCATTGTTTATGGGAGCCTTGCAGAGCTCAGGACAGGGTCCAAGCAGATGGGAAGCGCCATTACTAATATTTGTGCTGACTTTGTTTACGAAGTGGACACACCCGAAAGCACCCAACTCAATAATGTTAACATCATCTTCCTTTTTGTGGGTGTGGACGGTAGGATCGTCTTGCTGTGTATCCCAAGCTGACCATAAACTCACAGCCTCCTGCTTCATTAATACTCTCTACTACCGTGAGGACCAGTGTGCACCACCATGCTCAACATGGACAGCATCCTAACTTCTCAGGACACGCTTTAGAAGAGCAGAATTGTGGTGCCAGGGACAGTATGGTGGCACAAAGCTGGGATTCCAGCACATGGGAACTGGAGGCAGCAGGATCAATGCCAGTCCTGGCTACATAGAGTTTGAGGCCTGCCTGAGCTCCATGAGCTCTCAAAACAAGCAATAAACAAGAACATACTGGGGCTGGAGAGCTGGCTTAGCAGTTAAGAGAGGATACTGCTCTTGCTGAGGACCCAAGTTCAATTCCCAGCAGCCACATTGGGCAGCAGCAGTTACAGTTGCCCGTAACTCCAGTTCCAGAGGATCCAAAGCCTCTGGCTTGCACAGGCACCTGTACTCAGTGGCACATACTCATGCACAGACACACACACTGTAAATTAATCTCTGTTGACTACGTCTAGAATCAACTAAAACCCAAGCACCTGGGCTTTTTTTTTTTTCTTTTGGTTTTTCGAGACAGGGTTTCTCTGTGTAGTTTTTGGTGCCTGCCCTGCATCTCGCTCTGTAGACCAGGCTGGTCTCAAACTCACAGAGATCCACCTGGCTCTGCCTCCCAAGTGCTGGGATTAAAGGCATGCACCACTGGTGCCCAGCGCAGCTGGGCATTTCTATGAAAGACTTTATTGACTGGATCATCTGAGGTGGGAAGACCATTCTAAATCAAGAGCAGTACCCTCTCTTAACTGCTGCCAGCTTTCCAGCCCCAGTATGTTCTCATTTACTGCTTGTTTTGAGAGCTCATGGAGCTCAGGCAGGCCTCAAACTCTATGTAGCCAAGACTGGCATTGATCCTGCTGCCTCCAGTTCCCATGTGCTGGAATTCTAAATCTGGGCTTCACCTTCTGGTGGCAGCCCACACAAAAGGACATGGAAGAAGGAAGCTTTTGCTTTTTGCCTGCTTGCCTTCACTCTTGTTGGTGAGTTCATCCATCCTGATGCTGAGACATTCCTTCACTGGCATTAGAAACTACTTCTTTAGGATTCCAGCACAGACTGAAGATCAGCAGCTTTCTAGGAATCCTCCAAGACTCCAGCACAGATTGGGACTGCTGAGACATCCAGCTTTGTGGACTGAACAACTGGATTCTTGGCCCTTCCACGGGCCAATTATTATACTACCCTGATCTCAGCCTATAAGCCAATCTAGTAAATCTCCTTTACAATACACACACACACACACACACACACACACAATCAATCATTCCATCAGTTCTCCTTTAGAGAACCCTAATTACACACACATACACACACTTGAAAGTAAATCCTTTAAAAAAAAAAAGAATATACTATGTTTCTAGACAGATTAAAAAGCCCTTCTAGAGCTGGCGAATTGGCTCAGTAAAGTTCTTGCTATGCAAGGTTGAGGACTTGAGCTTGAGTCCCCAGCACTCACTTTAAAGTTGGGCGTGGCCTTGCACACCTGTAACCCTAGCTCTGGGGGTGGGGGGCAGAGACATGAGGATCCCTGGGACCCACTGGCCGGCCAGCCTAGCAGAATCAGTAAGCTCCAGTTGCAACCCTGCTTCAAATAAGTGGAGAGTGATGAAGGAAGATAATGTCCTCTGTCCTACACACACATACACACACACACACACACACACACACGTGCATGGGACACACATGTACATTTACACACACAGACACAATAAGTAAAAAAAAGGAGAGAGAAAAGATAAGCACCTTCTAGTCAGGGCCCTAATATTCTACAGCCGAGTGGGAATGAAAAGGGAAACCCTTCCCTGCCCAACTCCATCTCCAGGGGACTTTGCAGGCCTGGCCGGAAAACACTCACTTCCTGCCTCTGACTATAAGATGCCTTATGTCACATGGGGAATGTTCCAAATCCTATTTTTGGGAAAAGAGGTAATATTGGAGTCAATGAGGGGGAGGCCAAGTTCTGCCTGGAGCTGGAAGATGCCCAAGGGCGCCTTAAGCAGCCTTGCAGGTCCAGGGGGACAGACACTTTAAAGTCTCGCCTCCCTGCCTTGGGCATCAGCTCTCATACTTTGAGTCTCCAGTGGCTCTTGTGGGGGACAGTACAGGATGTTCTCATGAATCATCCCAAATTTGATGAACTGTCCCAGAACCGATGCCAAGGTCAAGTTTTAAACCTGAATATGGATTTCATCTGGAGTGTGCTGAGGTTAGCGGGCTCTACTGCTGGAAGTTGCATGTTTGGGCTGCAGCAGAATGAGAAACATTGTCTCAGATGCTGGAAGCACAAGCCTAGAATATCCCAGCGAGGACCTGTGTGCATGGCTTCAGTAGAGCCGTAGCCTAGCATGCGCAGGGTGGAGTGGAGGAGCCAAGGAAGAAGAAAGATGGGGTTGGAGGACTTAGTGCTCTTACAGAGAACCTGGGTTTGGCTGCCAGCACCTACACTGGGTAGCTCCAACTGTTTGTGACTCCAGTTCCAGGGATCTAACACCCTCTTCCAGCTTCCACAGGCACATACATTCACATGTATACATACAAATTTTTTAAAATAATAAAATGTAAAAGACGAGAAAAGGGCCAGGTGCTGGTGGCGCATGCCTTTAATCCCAGTACTGGGAGGCAGAGGCAGGTGGATCTCTGAGAGTTCGAGGTCAGCCTCGTCTACAGAGCGAGATCCAGAACAGCCAGGAAGAAGCTACAAAAGAAGACGACAAGAAGGAGGATGAGAAGGAGGAGGAAAAGGAAATGAAATGCTTCAAAAGGTATAAGGCAGAAAGAGATTTGAAAACATTGGATATTGCACAACAAATGGCTTAGGGTTCAAGACTCTCTATTTGGAAATACACAAACTAATGTAAAATCAGTGCAGAAGAATGTCACTCACTGTATGCTCTAGGTACTCAATACTGTGCTAACTAACCCTTTCCATCCCTGACTCAAAGGAAATCACACCCTAAGGGCTGGGGTGTGGCTCAGCTGCTAGAGTGCTCACCTGCCAGAAGTTTTGGGCTCCATCCTCAGCACTGCATAAACACAGCATGGAGGTGCACAGTTGTAATCCCAGCTCTCAGGTGGCAGAAATTTAAGGTCATTCTCAGCTACAAAATGAGTTTGAGGTCATTCTGTGCCACCTGAGACCCTGTGTCAAAGAGAAAATAGTTAACTACCTTGTGAAGAATTTAAAAACTAAAGCCAGGCTTGGTGGCACACACCTCTACTCAGCACTCAGGAGGCAGGAGGATCACCAGATCAGGCCAGCATGGGCTACACAAGACCCTATCTGAAAAGAAGTTTTGAGGGCCAGCATTATGGCTCAGAGGGTTAAGATAATTTTAGCCAAGCTGTATGATCTGAGTTCAAGTCTCAGGAATCACATGGTGAAAGAGAAGCTACTCTTTCAAGTCTGGTGTTGTTTTTTAAAGATTTATTTATTTACCACGTATATAGTATGACTGTACACCAGAGAAGGCACCAGATCTCATTACAGATGGTTGTGAGCCACCATGTGGTTTCTGGGAATTGAACTCAGGACCTCTGGAAGAGCAGCCAGTGCTCTTAACCCCTGAGCCATCTCTCTGGCCCCTGGTTTTGATTTTGGTTTTTGAGACAGGGTCTCATTGTGTAGCCCTGGCTGTCCTGGAACTTGCTCTGTAGACCAGGCTGGCCTAAAACTCATAGAGATCCGCCTGCCTCTGCCTCCTGAGTGATGGGATTAAAAGTATGTGCCACAATTCACAGCCTGGAAATTTGCTTTCTGACTTCTATAGTCTCCCTGTGGCTGGCTTACACTTACACACACACACACACACACACACACACACACAAAATAAATGTGATTAAAACTTAAACTTTTTCTTTGTAGAGCTATTATACACAGTATAATGCAAAGATACAGATTCCTACAATAAATTTCCTCCCAGCTTTGTGATCTTTAGGAACATATCAGAGGAGTTTTTAATACGGCATGTGAGAGCCATGCAGAAGACAGGAAATAACAACTCTGGCAATTGTTCCATAACAGACTAAACCAGAAATATTTAACAAAGAGAAAGCCTGGAGTTTATCCCAGCAAACTGCTTTATTTGAACAAGTCCTAAGTGGTGCTCAAAACATCTCTAAGATATTAAATAGCATGCAAGCTATTTATACATACTCTATTATCCCAATTTATCATTTAACATTTTTCTTTGACAGGTCTTCTACAAAAATGCATGAGGAATCGCAGTAACGCATTGGAATTAAAAGAAAACAGCCTAAAAACTTTTATGTTTATTTATCTATTTATTATGTTTGGGTGCACATGTACCTATGCCAGAGCACCTGTGTGAAGGTCAGAGGACAACTTTGGGGAGTCAGTTCTCACCTTCCACCATGGGGTTCTGAGGCTCAACTTCAGTTTGTCAGACTTGGTGGCAAGCCCATTTACCCTTTGAGCCATATTCCTAGAGTTAAGAAATATTTCTTTAGGGGCCATAGTGATGGCTCAGCAGTTAAAAGTAAAGACTGTGCTTCCAGAGGACTGGAGTTTGGTTTCCAGCACTTAGGCATCAAGTGGCTCACAACCACCTCAAACTCCAGCTGCAGGTGGATCTGACACCTTTGGCCTCTGTGTTGGCACCTGCACTTCCCACATGCCCACACAGACACACACACACACACAGACACACACACACACACACACAAACATAATTTATATACTGGGGGAGGAGGGGCTGGAGAAATGTTTCAGCTTTAAGAGTACTGGTTGCTCTTCCACAGTACCAGATTCCTAGCACTCAAGTGATGGCTCACAGTTGTCCCTAACTTCCATTCCAAGGATCCAATGCTCTTTTCTCATCTCTGTGGTCACTGCATTCATACACATAAAAAAGCAAACTCTTAAAAAATAAGAACATATGTATTGACATAATCCATTGTCTGTTATAAATTCTTAATACATATGTATTATCTATCTATCTATCTATCTATCTATCTATCTATCTATCTATCTAATTTCATGGGACTAGAGAGATGGTTATGAGCTCTTGCAGCTCCTTGTTTGTTTTTGTTTTTCCAAGACAGGGTTTCTCCGTGTGGCTTTGCGCCTTTCCTGGAACTCACTCTGTAGACCAGGCTGGCCTGGAACTCACAGAAATCCGCCTGCCTCTGCCTCCCGTGTGCTGGGATTAAAGGCGTGCGCCACCACCGCCCCAACCTCCTCTTGCAGCTCTTACAGAGAACTCCAATTCAGTTCCCAGTACCCTCATCTGGTAGCTCACAACTACCCATAACTCCAACTCCAGGGGATCTGACCCCCTCTACTGGGCTCCGTGGGTACCTGCATACATGTGGCATTCACTCACACAGACACACACATAAGAAAAATAATATAGTATTTCCTAAAACAAAATATACAGATGAGAAAGTCAAGATGGCCAAGTCAACTCTGTGGTATGAGGCACTGAGTTCAGAATAATGTATCAGAACCATGGATGTATTTTATTAAGTTTAATTTGCTATGCAAAATAAATCTTTAACTTTCAGCAAACTGTTCTATCTGTAATCCACTTCCTTCTGTTTGAGCAAATAAGCAAAACTATATAAACTCTAGTGCTTAATGGTCTCCTCAAATATCTACATACATTAAGGTTGCAGGTGTGCCTCAGCTGATTGCCTAGCATGCACAGGGCCCTGGGTTCAATCTTCAGCAACGGATGCATGCATGCACAATTCGATGAATATTATATGCCATGTAGTTTTATGAATTGTATCCTGAAATATAAAAAGAATACAATTGGAAAACTGATCAAATGTGAATTAAAAGTTGGGTATGGGGCTGGTGAGATGGGTCAGCAGGTAAAGGCACTTATCTTGCCAGCCTGATGACCTGAGTTTGATCCCTGGAAGTTGCATGGTGGAAAGAGAGAACTAACTCCCACATTTTGTCTTCCAACCTCCAATACAGCACTTCTTTTATTTATTTTTAGTTTTTCGAGACAGGGTTTCTCTGTGTAGTTTTGCGCCTTTCCTGGAACTCACTCTGTAGACTAGGCTGGCCTCGAACTCACAAAGATCCACCTGCCTCTGCCTCCCAGTGCTGGGACTAAAGGTGTGTACCACCACCGCCCGGCTCAATATGGCACATTTTTAAATCCTTTGAAAAAACAAGAAAAAGCCGGGTGGTGGTGGCATGTGCCTTTAATCCCAGCACTTGGGAGGCAGAAACAAGTGGATCTCTCTGAGTTCCAGGCTAGCCTGGTCTACAGATTGAGCTCCAGGACAGGCTTCAAAGCTACAAGGAAACCCTGTCTCAGAAACAACAACAACAACACACACACACAAAAAGCCAGGCATAGTGATGTATGCCTATAATCCCAACACCCATGTGGGTGAAGCAGGGTTGCCAAGAGTTCTAGGCCAGCCTGGGCTAAACAGTGAGTTCCAGATCAGTCAGAGCTACATATCGTTTGTCTTAAAAAATATATATATATATATATATATATATGAATAAAATGTGAGTGTAACTGAAGAACGGGAAGAAGAAGAGAGGGAGGAAGGGAAGAAGACAGAGACAGGGAAAAAGACTGCAATAAACAAATTAACCAGTGGGGAAAAATGAAGGCTTTTTGAAAGCAGCTCATTTGCCTTGGTGGACATGTGGCTCCCTCTTCTGGTAGGTCTGACCCTTGCATGCACTGGTAAGTTTGTCTTCCTTGCCTTTCTTTCTGTGGCATCACAGCCACTGTGGCTCCCTGCAGCTCACCTTCAGAATTAGAGTTTTCTACTGAAATCCTTTTTGTGTGATACTGGGGAATGAAACCACTGAGGCATACTCCGCTCCTCTGGTGTGTGTGTGTTTGTGTGTGTGTGTGTGTGTGTGTGTGTGTGTGTGTGTGTTGTTGTTATGGATTGAACCTAATGTCTCCTGTGTGCTAGGCAAGTACTTCTAAAACAATCTTTAAAAACAACTATGCCCAGCTGGATGTAGAGATACACACCTTCAAGCCCAGCACTTGGGAGGGAGAAGCAGATAGATCTCTGGGAGTTTGAAGCCAACCTCATCTACATAGAGTTCCAGGCCAACTAGGGCTATATAGTGATGCCCTGTCTTGGGGGGAAAAAGAAGAGTCTGTTGACAAAGTTTTTTGTTTTTTGTTTTGTTTTTTCCCTTAGAGAGCTGGAGAGATGGCTCAGTGGTTAAGAGCCCTGGCTGCTCTTCCAGAGGACCCAAGTTCAGTTCCCAGCACCCACATGGAGGCTCACAACCACCTGTAACTCCAGTCCCAGAGAGTCTTATGCCCTCCTCTGGCTAATGGCTATGTGGGGAGTTGGAGCCCAGTCTGGACCATATGAGACCCTGAGTCAAAAGCAAGGAGTCTTAATGGGCTCCAGGAAAACAAAAATAAAAAGTTCTATATTTTTAGAACTTTCCTAAACAAGTAACTTTGAAAACAACCTTTTGGACTGGTGAGACGACTCAGCAGGTAAGGGAGTTTGCTACCAAGCCTGAGTTCAATCCCGGCACCCTATATGTACAAGAGAATCGACTCCTAAAACTGTTCTCTGAACTCTACCTCTGTGCAATGGCACACACACACACACACACCTGTAATGTAATGAAAAAGGAAAATGTTTTGTTTGTTTTTCAAGACAGGGTTTCTCTGTGTATCCCTGTTGTCCTGGAACTAGCTCTGTGGACCAGTCTAGACTTCAACTCAGAGATCTGCCTCCTTCTGCCTCCTGAATGCTAGGATTAAAGGTGTGTGCCACCACTGCCCCATGGGGGAAGGGAGCTTTTAAAAAGAACTTTTTCTTGGGTAACCTAGAACTATGTAGACCAGGCTGGCTTCAAACTCACAGAGATCCACCTGCCTCTGCCTCTCATAAGCCTGGTTTCCTTCCTCAGATTTTTATTATACAAATATACAGCTCTTTAATGAAGGGTTAAGCTTGAAGTAGACGCCTCTTAACGGATGAATTTTTTTTCCGCCTGCCTCTGCCTCCCAAGTGTTGGGATCAAAGGTGTGTGCCACCACCACCCAGGTTTAACTGATGAATTTTGATAACATACATACACATACATTATTCACTGACCTCCACATAAGCACTGTAACACACACACCCACTCACTCATCCACACAATAAATATAATAAAAAAAATTTTAAAGAAATATTTGTGTGGTCAGGTGACGGTGGTGCAGGCCTTTGATCCCAGCACTTGGGAGGCAGAGCCAGGTGGATCTCTGAGTTTGAGGCCAGCCTGGTCTACAGGGCGAGATCCAGGACAGGCATCAAAACTACAGAGAAAACATGTCTCAAAAAACCGGGGAAAAAAAAAAAAAGAAATACTGTGTGTAAATAGATTGTTCTTATGTGACTTGATTTTACATACAGGCACAAGCCATTTATTACATAACTTAGTGTAAACTATCTTGGATACACTCAAATTTATAGACTGATTGCTCTGATATGACATAACAGAACTGGACTGTGGGATTCTCTCTACATTAAAATGTATTTATTCATTATTTGGGCATGGAGGTCAAAGGGCAACTTGGAGGAACTGGTTCGCCCCTTCTATGTGAATTCCTGGATTCGAACTCGGGTTGTCAGGCTTGCTGCCAACACCTTTAACTGCTGAGCCCTCTCACCAGCCCAATTTACACGTGAGCATTTCTTAATTTACTTTTTACTCTCCATAGTCTTGCAACCACCTAATGACTTCAAGACCTCATCATCTGCTCCAATTTTTCTTAAAGAAAGGAAATCATGATTTCCAGATGTGAATAACAAGTCCAACATTTTCTACTAGGCATAGTCCCTAAATTTAAAATAATTGTATTGTTCAGTCCTTAAGAGCAAAGACTGTTATGTAGGGGATGTGGACGTGGAGCAGCACAGAAACCTAGGAACCCAGTTCTTGCCTAGCACCCACAAGGTCCTGTGATCCATCCCCAGCACTACATAAAACAGGTGTGATGGTACATGCCTGTTAAGTCCCAGCACTCAGGAGGTAGAAGATGAGTTGAAGGTCATCCACAGCTACATACTGCAAGTCCAAGGCTACATGTTCTATGAAAACTTCATCTGAGGGGAAGAAAGAAAAAAAAAAAAAAAAGATGGCCTCATGTGGCTCAAATTCAGACAACTTTGGCTTCAGGAGTGCTAGGGTTACAGATGTCCACCACAGCCAGCCAGTCCTGAAGCACCATATTTCTGTACTATTTGTCTCAAATGTTTATTCTTCTAATTTGAGGTTATATGATGCTTTGTTCTGCTTCTGAATGCTGAGATTATAGATGAGAGCCACCATGCTCAGCTCTCTTGGGGTTTTGAGTTATAATCTCATCATATAACCCAGGCTGGTCTTCACCTCTAGGCTCTTCTCTGCTTCTCAAGTGCCAGGATCACGATTGTGCCACCATACCCAAGCAGAGATGAGTATCTTGCAAGGACTCAATGCACACCTAGAGGCTCACTACATATCACTTTTCCACAGCCATCCACCTTTTTTTTTTTTTTTTTTTTTTTTTTTTTGGTTTTTTCGAGACAGGGTTTCTCTGTGTAGCTTTGCGCCTTTCCTGGAGCTCACTTGGTAGCCCAGGCTGGCCTCGAACTCACAGAGGTCCGCCTGCCTCTGCCTCCCGAGTGCTGGGATTAAAGGCGTGAGCCACCAACGCCCGGCCCACCTTTTTTTTTTAAATGTGCATTGGTGTTTTGCAATGGGTGTTGGGTCCCCTGGAACTGGAGTCACAGACAGCTGTGAGCTGCCATATGGGTTCTGGGAATTGAACCAGGGTCCTCTGGAAGAGCAGTCAGACTCTTAACCGCTGAGCCATCTCTCCAGACTCCTAACATCCACCTTTATCATACAGGCCCTCTCACTGGCCTGGAGTTCACTAATTAGGCTAGACTGGATGGCTAACAAGCTTCACGGACTCTACCACCTCCCTAGTGCTGGGACTGTGAACAATGGCAGCTACGCTGGGCTGCTGTGAACAATGGCAGCTACGCTGGGCTGCTGTATATGGGTTCTGGGAATCAAACTCAGGTCAAGCTTGCACAGAAAGCAGTTTCCTGTGTCCCTAGCCCTTTGTTTTGTTTCCTAGTACATTCTTGCTTTGTAATCCAAGTTGGCATAGAACTCAATTCACAGACAAGGGTGTGTTTGAACTCACAAATCAGCACAGGCTAGCCCGGAACTCATGCCTCAGCCTCCTGAGTGCTGGGTGTGCACTACTGTATTTGACCATGTTGCACTATTTCAGAACCTGTGAGAGAAAGGAGAGAAGAGGAAACAAGAGGGCAAAGAAAGGAGGAGGGAGGATCAGAGGACAGGAGGGAGGAAGAGGAGTTCAAATCCATCTTTGTGTTGGCTTTCTTCAAGTGGACTCACGTCTTCATCAGCAACCTGTTTCACTCAGTGCTACAGATGCTTAAATGTTAGGAAGACAGTGTTATTAACAAAAAGATGAGGAAACATGGGCACACACACAAAATAAAACATTTATTATGCTAAAGAGCAGATTTTTATTATTTTCCCAAAACACTAAAATAGCCCATGGCATAGTAATTTAGCACACAGTATAAATGACATATACAGTCAGGTTCCCCTCCCCCCAGGGCTGTTTTTAACTCTCTCGGGTAAGGAGCTTAAAAATGTCCACTCTTTAAATGACCTTTATTAAAGTTATCAACAAACCACAAAGGGAGAAATACTTTAGAAAAAAATCTTAATGTAAAAGAGATCACGAATCCTAGCATCTGGGAAAAGGGAAATACTTCATTTGCAATCTGTGTTCTGTCAGCAGAAGAGTCCCAAACTCTTCTGTGATTGAAGGTAATCCTAAATTTAATATTGCAACTTCTCCAAAGTGCCGCCATTGACACCTGCACTTCAAGCGGAAGGAAAGGGGCACGTGAGAACGGACGTGTGACTGCAGGTCAGAGAGTCCATACAGTGCAGAAAGGGCAAGACTCATGACCAGAGCAAGGCTTACAAGAAGTGGAGGGGGCAGCCTACAGAGCTCCACTTCCATCAGATGGCCAGAGGTGAGCCGAGACAGGCGGCATCTGGGATGCACAGGCGGCATCTGGGATGCTAGCCCTTTAGAATGGGTCTCCGCGATAAAGAACTCTGCGCTAAATGGTTTTTGTCTGATCTATACTGGATAGATCAATCATCTCTTAGAAGGGTTTTCCAAGTTCTGAGTCTTTCCAAAACGATTGAAAACATGCTCAAAAATGTCTCTCTGCATCAATCAGTGAGGTGTGTCTGGTCACAGGAATCAGAGCAGGAACTGAATGGCTGCAGCATACACCAGAATTAATGCAAAAGAAACTGCAAGACGATCTTTAAAATTAATCTGCTATTTTTATTGTTCTGCCTGTACCTTATCTATGGCATCAGACTTGCTAATCTGGAGGATTGCAGAGCCAGTGACCCCCACGACTATCTGCAGACCATCTGAAGTACTTTTTAAGCTTGAGATAGTTTTCTCGTATTCTACTGTTTGCTCTGAAAACACAGGGTTTAAACGGTTGAGGGATACACATCTTGTCTCATCTTCTGGGAGAACTTCATAATGGGCAGAAGCATATGGCAGCTGGCACAGCTCAGAATATGGGTAAGACAGTTCCGACCTGGTGCCCAGCCCCTCAGGAACGGCACTTAGCAGTTCGCACTTCAGGAAACCCATTTCCCTCAGTTTTGGATGACCTGGCCATCCTGACACCCAGGACTCTCCTTTGGGGTACCGTCCACAGCTGTCTGTGGCCCTGGGCCCTTTTCCTGGCCAGTTACTTCCTAGTGCATCTCCGATGCCACAGGATACCCCAGCCAGATGTTCTTCCGAAGCAGGTGACAGAATCTTGCTTACGGAGGCTGCTGGAGCCAAATTTCTTCCCATTGATTCCTTCAGATACTGAAGCACTTTGTACCCACTGTGAAGTATGAGGTCAGCCTCACTCTGATCATGTTTCATTTCCAGGGATGCCACCACTGTGTCCTGTGACTTTCCATCAGTATCTGTTGCGGGCTGATCTGTCCAGGAAGGCACATCTGCTGGGCTGGGGCTCCCCTTCTGGCTTCTCTTCTCAAGGCCGCATGATAGTTTGTCCAAGTCACCTCCTTGTGACCTCTTTACATTTGCCAAGCAAGTACCCAGGGTCCCTCTTCCACCCCTCATGCTTTGCGCCCTCCGATGCAGTGAGCCGAGTTGATGCCTATCAGTCAGGGGTGGCCTTCAATGGATCTCAATATGAACCTAGAAAAGATAATCAAATGAAAATTCTGTGACAGAGGGTTATTAAAACATTTAAGAACACAAAATATCACCAAACACTAGTTCCTTGAGGAATGAGGCCACAAAGCTGAACAGGAGCCAGAGAGTGAGAGGCACTGGCCACTGTCACAGACCAGCCTGAGCTTTGTAGTGAATTCCAGACTAGCGTATGCTTACAGCATGGAGATGGAGACAGGAAGATCAAAAGTTCAAGGCCATCCTTGGCTACACAGTGAGTCTGAAGTCAGCCTGGGCTATATGAGACCTTGACTCAAATAGATAAATACGCAAATAAAGTATACATAAAGGCAAATAATCAATCCCCATGGCCCCAGGTTTTATAAGCCCCAGCCCCCATGTTAAGTCTACAAAAGAATCAATACTGTTAAGCTATGGCAAACAAACCTGCCCACCAAAACACTGAGTGAGAGAAGAGTTTATTTCCAAGTTCAAGGGGAAAATAAAATGCAGTTCTGGGAGCCGGTTCCTCAACATCCACTCCTTTCACCCCCACTGAAGATGCTAAGGGCTCAAAATGCAACAAAGGGGCAGGAGCAAAGACATGACCAAGATCCTCAGGGCAATCAGAAGGCATCTTCCACACAAACCCTCCCCCTGTATGAGGCAGCCAACCTGTTACATGACAATAGGCCTGACCCAGTTAGGCAGCTGCTGCCCTGCTGGATGCCTGTCTCCTCACCTTCCCTAACCCAGGCTATTAATGGCCTCGGGCACCTGACCGTCCAGACTACCACAGCTCTGTAACCTAAAAATATCCTGCCCCCAATACTTTCCAAAGCAAGCTAGCAAGGCCAGTCCTAAGGGGGACAGGAAGGGGTCACAGTGAGTAGGGCAATGGGCTTGATTGAGCAGGATCCTGTGGGCTGATGGCTCGAAAACACACTCTTAAGACGACCAAGCCCAAAGCTGTGGAGTGCTGTGAAGTGGATCCTGGTACCGACAGGCCCTGAATGGGGGATCAGGCTGGAGGTCACAAATTTCTGCACACTACCAAGGATGAGGAAAGGCTCACACCACCCTTCTGAATGAAGCTGACTCATGACCACCAGAAGGACATCACTGAGTTTCTTCTACTGACCTGGCAAGCATCTCTGCATCACGCCTCGTCTCACAAAGCCAGCTGGGCCCTATGGTCACGCCTTGTCTCCTGGTCACACATCTGCTCAAAAGCACATTCAATAAGGAGAAGCTACTCCTTATCCTCAGGAAAGGTAATAATTTCTCGTTGTAGGCTGAGCATGGGAAAGCACTGAGCATTCTCTTCAGGCAGCATCCCACAGTGACAGAGACAGCAGCTTTTCTGTCAGTATTGGCAAGTGTCTCAGGGAATGAATGAAGGGCTGCTGGAGGGTTGGTAAAGCAAAGGGCAGAAAAGGGACCTCAACAGACAAGTGCATCTCAGTGGGGCAGCAGAGGTCAAAGCCCAGACTGGGGCTGCTGAGCAGTGAATAGTGAACAGTCAGTCTACCCAAGGCAAGCAGCTAACTTTGGAAGTCTCCCCTTTACCTGGGATTCAGCTCCTAGGATTTCTTTGCTACAGATTCAATCAGCTGCTCCCCAAGCCCTTCCCTGAGTCAGGTGCTGTTGTAGGTCCGACTGCCAGGACAGCAGAACAAGAAGACAAAACAGATCCAGGTTTCCTTTCTAGTGAATCATTAACCCACATGCATAAACCTCACTGTAATACTGCTCAAAGGTCAATCTATAGCCACGCCTCATAACGTGTACCAGGACAAACTGTTTAAGTGAGGGACTGGAGAGGGCCCAGCGGTTAAGAATGCTTGTTGCTCTTCCAGAGAACCTGAGTTCAATTCCCAGCACTCAAAAAAGGCAACTCACAACTGCCTAGGGATCCAATACCCTCTTTCTGGCCTCCATGGGCACACATCCCACACATAAAATTTCAAATTAAAATGCAGTTCCAGTTCCATATCCAAGTGGTCTCGTTCCCTATACCCAATGGGGGGGGGGGGGGGCACTTTTATCCCCAGCTCTAGGGAGGTGGAGACAGGCAGATTCCTGAGTCTTGCTGGCCAGCTAGCCTAGCCTACTGGGCAAGTTCCAATCCAGTGAGAAAGTCAAGATGGAAGCACCTAAGGAATGACACCGGAGGTTGTCCTCGGTCTCCACATACATGTGCACTACCCCCGAAAGTTAAGATGAGCCCAATGTGGTGGTGCATGGCTGTACTCTCAGTACTCAGGGAGAGCGCAGAGGAGGGTCATCCTCAGCTATTCAGTAAATCTGAGGCCAGCTTAGGGCTACCTAAGAACCCATCTTTAACTTTCCTCTCAAAATAAATAACAAGGGGCAAGAGATATAAACCCACGGTAGAGTGTTGACCCTGGCTTGCACAAAGCTCTTAGTTTGGGTTTTTTGTTTTATTTTGTTTTTGAGACCAGAGTCTCACTAAGTAGCCCTGGCTAGTCTAGAGCTGACTATGTAGATAGATAGACCAGGCTACCCTTAAATTCATTGAAATCTGCCTGCCTCTGCTTCCCAAGTGCTGGTGTGAACCAAAATACCTGGCTAAGCCCTTGCTTTGATCTCAACAACAACACACACAGTTAAAATGAGCCAAGTGTGGTGGTACATGACTAGAATCCCAGTATGGAGGAGGCCAAGACAAGGAAGCTTTCCAGTCTGAGGCCAGCATGGACTACATGGCAAGAAATCTATCTCAAAAACATACGAAGTAATGGCACCAGAATATATGTGGATAAGGACTTTCTAATGACAGCAAACATCAAACATGAAAAAAGACTGTTGAACTTGGACTCCACAAAAATAAACTTTAGGGATCTGTTTAGAGGATTCACTAGTTAAGAGCACTTGCTGTTCTTGCGGAAGACTGGTGTTTGAACACAGCACCCACACGGCTGCTTACAACCACTTGTAACTCCAGTTCCAGTGAATCTGACACCCTCCTCTGGCCTCCGAGGGCACCGGGCATGCAAACAGGGCACAGATATATATGCAGGCACTTACACATACCCATAAAACAGAAATAAATAAACCTTTAAAAACAATTTTCAGACTCGGCATGGTGGTACCTACCTTGAATCCCAGCACTTGGGAGGATGAGGCAGGAAGAATTCTAGTTCAAGGCCAACCCTGTCGCAAACCTCCCTTTCTCAAAAGTAAACAAACATAAGCATGACCAAAACACACCATAAGCAAAGACAAAGCAGAATACACTCAAAAATTGTTTATCTAACAATTTTTTTAAAACTCCGAGTAACAGCCAGGTATGGGTGGCTTGTGCCTCAGACGCTTTGAAGCAAGCAGACCAATCATTTTTAGTTCAAGTCCTGTGTAGAATACATGGTTACGTTCCAGGACAGCCTGCAGTATAGTCAGAGCAGGGGTGGGGAAAGAGGGATGGGAAGACCCTGTCTCAATAAAAAAAATAAATAAAAGTAGGACTTGGGAGATGGCTCAGTGAGTAATATCACTTCCTGTGCTAGCACGAGAATCTGGGTTAAAATCTCCCACACTTAAACAAACAAACAAACAAACACACTCCAAAGAGGTGGGTGTGACCACATGAGCATCTGTAACCCCTGCAGTTGCCCCAGCTAGCCTAGCTGAAACATCAAGCTTCCAGTTCAATGAGATGCTGTTTCAATGTGCACTTGGGCACATGTATCCACACTCATGTGCATGCATCAAACACACACACACACACACACACACATACAAATGCCCATAGCAACATTATTCATAGTCAGATAGTGACAACAACCCAAAGGTCCAGCAGCCAACTGAAAGTTATCTGGAGAAATGGCAACTATTAATAGATTCAAAGTGGGATCCAGCAGTGGAAAAGCACATTGGTGGAAGAAACTGGAGCCATCTAAGTGGCATGCTCACACCAGACGTGGGGAACTCCACAGGGGCTCTCAAGACTGTTTATCATTTTTTCCTTTTCTTATTTATTTAAAACACAGAGTCTTGAATAGCCAGGCTGACCTCAAACAGGTCATATAGCTGAAGATGACCTTGAACCCCTGATTCTTGCATACTTGGACTACAGGCCTAGGTCATCTTGCCTTAGTTGTATGCGGTGCTGGGGATGGAACCGAGGGCTCAGGACATGCTAGATGAGGTCTCTTCCAGCCAGGCCACATCCCCAGTGCTTATCCGCTCACCTGTCCACAGACTTGTTGCTACTGCCTTTGGGCCACTGTTTATCAGCACTGGAGTACCGGGCTTTGAATCCATTTTCAAACCTCTCAGGTATATACCCAGAAGCAGACTTAGTTGACTGTGGGTTAAGTCCACATTCAACAGTGTGAAGAACCACCAGGTTTTCATGACGGCTGTGCATTTTACAATCCGACCAGCAGCACACAGGACTGAGGACACGCACCTTCACCTGCATCTGCTTCTGCAACCTCTCCTCCCACCCTCCACCTTACAACAGCCATCCTAACAGGTGTGGAGTGGCCTCCCACTGCTCCGAGTGATCTGCTTTCTCCTGGAGTCCAGGATCGTCTCAAGGACACATCCGCCATCTGTGTATCTGCTTAGATAAATCTCTATGCCAGCTCCTTCAAAGACTGGAGTGAGCTGCTTGGGTTTTTTTTGTTTTTTAATTGTAAGAGGTCTTTCTCTATTCAGGGTATTAAACCTTTACCAAATTTACCAACAAATGCTTTTTTCCATTCTGTGGGTGATCTTTTTTACTTTCTTCCCCCTGATGTTAAAGATGGACCCAGGGCCTCATCCACACTGAGCTACATACTCAGCTCCTCCAAATTCATTCTTTTGCATGTAGAAGTAGTTCGTGTTTATTCAACTTTATTGCATCCACAACACTATCAAGGGGGAAGAAACTGGCTCTTCCCTCTCCAGGTACAGACAAGTGGAGGCTGGAGCTCAGAGCTCAATACACCAAGTGCAGCCCCAGCAGTGAGCAGTTTTGGTGTTTGGTTTTTTGTTTGTTTGTTTGTTTGTTTGAGACAGGGTTTCTCTGTGTAACCTTGGCTATCTTGGAACTCGCTCTCTAGACCAGGCTGGCCTCAAACTCATAGAGATTTGCCTGCCTCTGCTTCCCAAGTGCTGAGATGTCATCTCATATGTGATGGGTCTCTTTTAACATTAGTAAAAACAGAATGAATTCACATGCTTTGAAACAGTCTTCACATGTGTGATGGATACAAGTGTGTGTGCACATGCCAAGGTCAAAGGACAACCCTGGTGTTGGTTCTCGCCTTCTCTGCAGCCCAGAGTTCTTACACTAACACCTGCCTGGACCACACAGGATTATTTCCAACTCCTTCGGAAACAAGGAGACTGCTGTGGTGACACAAGCCTGTAATCCTAGTGCCCAGGGAGACAAAGCACGATCTACAATTCCAGCAGCCTGAGCTACAAAGTGAGTTCTAGGTCAGCCTGGTGAGGCTGTCTCAAAACAATTAAGCAAAATGAAACAAGTCTGGAATACAGAATACAGGTAAGAGGCAGGGGAGACGACTCCAGGGTTAGGAGTGTTTGCTGCTCCTGGAAATGACCCAAGTTCAGTTCCCAGCACCCACACTGGGTGGTCACAATCACCTGTAACTCCAGCTCAGGGAATCCGACACTCTCTTCTGGCCTCCAAATGCATCTGCATAAACACACATATACACATTAAAAAAACAAAAAAAAGGAATGTAGGTGTTGGGCCAAAAGTCACTTTCTACCAAGACGGATGACCCCCAATTGATGCCCAGGACCCACAGTATAGAAAGAGAGACCTGATTCAGACAAATTATCCTCTAGCCTACACACACACACACACACACACACACACACACACACAAATACCAAGGGAAAGCAAGAAGGGGAGCTGCTCCAACGCACTCTGTACAAACCACCACTTTCTCCCTGGCTCACCACTCCAGTTCCAGCTTCCTGCTGTTCCAGGCTTGGCCCACGTGTGGGTCCTGGTGACAGCTCTGCCCTCTGTCCACACTCTGCACTCCTCTGACCCAAACATCAATGTGGCAACAGCCTTCACCTCGGCCAGGGTTTTGCCGAAGTGCTCAATGAGGTCCTCTCTGTTTTGCTCAGAATGCCAGCCAGCTCCTCTTCCCCTTAGAAGACAAGAAAGATTTCCATGTGCCGGAGAAGTTCTGAGAATGGGTGTGTGACAACTGCCCAATATGGAAAGGTATTAATGCCCCTGAATTATACACTTAACCAGCATGATAATTTGTTTTTTTATTTATTGAGATGGGGTTTCGTGTGACCCAAACTGACCTCAAACTCACTCTGTAACTGATACTGACTTGAATTCCTGATGCTCCTGCCTCCGGCTCCCTAAGTGCTAAGATCATAAGCTTGTACCACTACACCTAGCTTGCAGGATAAGATTTGTTATAAATTTTTCCTCCTTTAGTGTCTCTATATGCTGAGATTCCAGACCTGCAGTACAATGTCTGGT
>CABHPP010144494.1:0-25159 GCA_902168425.1 Peromyscus attwateri | reverse complement strand
GACACACCCGTGAAGTTTGCCCGGTTTCCAGTCACTGGTTTGATAGAAGGCCGTTCCTACATATTCCGAGTTCGAGCTGTGAATAAAACTGGAATAGGCCTGCCGTCTCGAGTTTCTGAGCCCGTGGCTGCCCTGGATCCAGCTGAGAAAGCTCGACTTAAAAGTAAGCCCTCGCCGGGCGGTGGTGGCGCACGCCTTTAATCCCAGCACTAGGGAGGCAGAGCCAGGCGGATCTCTGTGAGTTCGAGGCCAGCCTGGGCTACCAAGTGAGTTCCAGGAAAGGCGCAAAGCTACACAGAGAAACCTTGTCTCGAAAAAACCAAAAAAAAAAAAAAAAAAAAAAAAAAAAAGTAAGCCCTCTTCCTGTCCCCGCATCATCCTCGAGCCTTTAAAAAATACTGCGATAGGCGTCGCCGCAAGCAGTTCCTCCTCCGTCCACTAGAGGGAGGCAAACATACAGCATCTCTTTGTGGTCAGAAAATCCTGTGGTTCGGGTGAGTCCAAGAACATAAAGAATATTTGATTTGATTCATTTTTTAAGCTTTTTTGAAAACGTTATTTTATTTTATCTTTTAAAAAATTGCTTGGAAAAGTGTATCTTGCTAATCTGTGTTCTAAACATTAGATATGGAATGAAATATGGGAGCAAATAGTCCAAAGACCATTTTTATTCGCATTATTAGTGTGTTCCAAATATAACTGCATTGATGGTTCAAAGTGAATTTCTTGACCTTGGAGTCTCTGTCCAAGCATTACTATCCAACCCTGTGAGCTTTTCCATGTTGATTAAGAAACAAATTTACATCTGATCCAAATTTGGGGTTCTATTTAGGTAATATAAAAAAAATCTTCAATGGTCCAGATGGTTCACCAGGTAAAGGTACCTGCTGCCCAGCCTGGCTATCTGAGTTCAATGCCCAGGACCTCCATGATGAAGGAGGGTGCTGACTCCTGCAACTGTCCTCTGACCTTGATATGTGCTCAGTGGTTTATATGCAGTCACACGTACCCACACATACACATACACAGACTCGCGTGTGTTCACACCCACCCCCCCACAATTAAAATATAATCTAAAGAATCTTTAAAATAATAATCATTTCATCTATTTATCTTCCGAGCCTGAATGTCAAAGCCATGGTACATAACTTATACCTTCAATGGGAACCTGTATGGCACCCCCAATACAAGGGACCATAAAATGATGTCATAAGAAGATCTAGATAGTAACATGTCATTCTGTCCCAGTGGCCCTCGTCACACATTAGGCCAGCAGTTGTTAGCTGAGGGAATGTCATGTAGGATGCTTGTGGACAGCCCTTGTCTCTGCCAGTGGTGTTATTTACCAGTTGTTATCCAAAAACCTTCCGGATGCTGTCAAATACCCTTGGGAGCAGGAGATAACTCATGTGGAGGATTACAGGTCCATTCTGCATTTACAGTTTTATTATTTACCTCAGTTTTCATGTCATCACAACCCCCCAAGAAAAATAGTTTTGCATTCAGACTCCCCTCCCAGTTAAATTAGTCAATTCCATCTCATTCTTCTACTCCTGTTTTATGAATTCCAGTAAAAACCAGATTTTTGTGAATGAGAATCACATTGTCTTTGCTACCTTCCTGTTTCCTGCAGACACGGATGAAAAGTGCCCAAAGAAAAGCAAGATTGAACCATTCTTTCTTTCCTAAACAATCTATCATCTCTATCTATCTATCTATCTATCTATCTATCTATCTATCTATCACTCTCTCTTTCTCTCTCTGCTTGCCTGCCTACCTACCTACCTATCTATTTATATGAGTGTGTGTGTGTGTGTGTGTATGTGTGTGTATATGTATATGGGTATATGTGTGTATATGTGTAGATGGGTGTATGTGTGTATGTGTATATGGGTATGTGTGTATGTATATATGAGTATATGTGTGTGTATGTGTAGATGGGAATATGTGTGTATGTATATGAGTATATGTGTGTATGTGTATATGTGTGTATGTATATTTATGTGTAGATGGGTATATGTGTGTGTATGTGTATGTGAGTATATGTGTGTATGTGTATATGTGTATATGTGTGTGTGTGTAGGCATGCATGCCACAGTGCTCATATGGAAGCCAGAGGACAAGCAACTATCAGGAGTTGGTTGTCTCCTTCTACTACGTGGGTCCCAGTTCTCGAACTCATGTCACCACACTTGGCAGCAGGCACCTTCACCTGCAGACTCATCTCTCACACCCACCATTCTCCTTTTCGTGCTTTCAGAGCCACAGGATGGAGTTTTTAAATTACACCTTTCTCTCCCATCTTCCTTACTTGTGATCTAAGCTGACTTCCCACAGACAACACTTTTCAAAACACAACAGGAAAGGTTTGGCCCCATTCAGCTCTCCTGCCTAATCTGCCTCTTGTCTCCTCCGACCTTCGTGATAACAGATAGAACTACTGGGTTTATGACTGTCCTCGATGTTCCTCCCAAACATGTGTTGTCTCTGAAGAAGGCCTGGGAAAGCCTATGTGTTGGGGGGGGGGGGGCTGTGTACTGAGTAGTTACATGAGCACAGGCTACTCACTTATCTTGTATAAGTAGAACTACAGAAAATTCAACTCAGTCCAGGGAGACTCTAGATTCTGGCAGGGGCCATGCTTCCCATAGCACCATAGACATGTTGACAAAGATGCATTAGGAAGACATGTAAGCGGACTAGAGCCTGTTTGACTAACTCAGCCCGTTTAATGGTTTACAAAAGAGTCAAAAGCACATTTATGAACATGCAGCTTTTACACTTGTCCTGTCTAGGTCGTCCTTCAGCACCCTGGACTGGACAGATCATTGTCACTGAAGAGGAACCCACAGGTAAAAACTCTACCTCTCCAGATGCCACTGCGGATGTTTTGCTGTGCAATTTAGCTTTGCTTATAAAAAAAAAAAAAATACGTGTTGTTGTTTGTGAAGCTTTGGAAAGGGATGGTAGCTGAAATAACTTGTCAGAGACTCACGTGTGGGAGTGGTGGGGCTGAGAATTGAGCCTGGGACCTTGTGCAGGCCGAGGACACACTTCACCCTTTGAGCTGTGCCTCCAGGCCCCAAAGAGTCACGTTTCATTTGAAAAGACATATTGTGGTACAGTTGTCATAGGATGAACGGTGCATATGTGTGTGCACATGTGACATCATGGCCGTGGTCAAAACAGCAAACATGCCCACCACGTCTAAGCCCCAGTCATGTTCTGCCAGTGGCGCCTCCTTTCACCCCTCCCCCATCTCCAGGTCATCTCCCGCCTGCTTGCTGACACTACAGTTTGTATTGTCCACGTTTTACATAAATAGAGTCGGACTCGTCTTTGTCTGTTTCCTTTGGTCAGCATACTTATTTTGTGATTTATTCATGTGGATGTGTCTATCAATGAATCACAATTCATCCATGCCCCGCTAAGGTTTCTGTAAGCCAGATGTGTCTGTGTGGACGGGTGCATTCACTTCTCTAGGGTGAACACTAGGAGTGGAATAGACGGGCTCTGGGATACCTGACTGCTTCATTGGCAAAGGAGTTGCTGTTTTTCCGGAAACGATTGTTCCACTTTACATTCCCACCAGTTCTGTGTGAGAACTCCACCAGAGACCCCTGGTCTTTGGGATGAGCAGTCTTTCTAAGTTAGCCTTTCTAGCATGCTTGTTGTGATGTTTCTGCCTTTTTGATTCGTATTCTCGTACCATCGAAAATCTTTTCATGTCCCATTGCTGTGTCAGTTGGCATGTGCTGTTGTTAAATCTGAGTGTTTCGCCTTTCTTCCCCCCACCCCCAGAAATGGCATTTGCTCTTACGTTTTAGTCAGTGACCTATTCTAGATTAATGTTTTCTGGATTGTGCGGGGGACCCCCGTCAGTATTGTGACTTGCATGTGGCTGTCGTTGTTTGGAACTGTCTGTTGAAATGCGGATCTTTCCCTGTGGAATTTGCCTTGGCACCACAGTCAAATTCCACTGAGCACACACCTGTGGATCTACTTCTAGAATCTCCGACCGCCAGTTTTATTTGCTCTGCATCAGTATCGCACTGCCATGGCTGCTGTGGCTTTTATGGTCTTCCTCTGTTCCTAAGTCTGACTACAGTATAAGTCAGGGCATCTGAGCTCTCTCATCTTGTGCCATTGTTTTCCAGAGTTGTACCTATCCTAATTCTTTGTCTTTTCATGTCAGTTTAAATCAGCTTATCAGTTTCTGCCAAGCTGCTGAGCCTAAGATGACATTTAACAACGTTGAGTTCTTTAGTTTGTGAAAAGCAAATGCCACCTTTTACTTAGGTAATCAGTGTAGTAATTTCTGTTTAGGAGTCTTGCACATTTTTGTCAGATTTATCTTTATTTTATATGTCTGATATTTTAAATTCCATTGTTTTGCATTTTAATGTTTTTATGCTAGTGTATAGAAATACAGTTATCACTTACATATTGACCTTATGTCCTGAAGCCTTGTTAATTTGTTAATTCTCAAAATAACTTGAGTTTTTGTTTGTTTGTTTGTTTGTTTTGTTTTGTTTTTTTTCAAGACAGAGTTTCTCTGTGTAGTTTTGGTGCCTGTCCTGGATCTCGCTGTGTAGACCAGGCTGGCCTCGAACTCACAGAGATCCACCTGGCTCTCTCTGCCTCCCGAGTGCTGGGATTAAAGGCGTGCGCCTCCACCGCCTGGCTGAGAATTTTCAATAGAAGATTCTTGGGGTTTTAATTGTGTCATCTGTGAATAAAGATGAATTCTTTGCTAGAACCTCTAGTACAAGGTAGAGTAGGAGCACTGAGAAGGAACCATGAGATCAGACATCTCAGGGGAAAAGCGCTTAGACATTTGCCACAAATCTCACATTACTGTGGAGATAGTGTGTGTGTGTGTGTGTGTGTGTGTGTGTGTGTGCACACGCGCATGCGTGCATGTGTATGTGTGTGTGTATGGTTCACGCATGTTTGCATGTGTGTAGGTGCACATATGTGCACATGTATGTGGAGAGTTCACAGCGAGTGTCTTCGTTGATTGCTCTTTACTTTGTTGAATGAGGCAGGGTCTCATTGAACCCAAAGCTCACCGATTCCCACTAGTGCAGCTAGCACTCTTGCCCTGGGGTTCGCTGTCTCTATATCCCAGGTGCTGGGATTACAGGCGGCCTCAGTGCCTGCCTGGCTCTTACAAGGGTTCTGAGGTTCCAAGCAACAGCCTAGTGCTTGCCTGACAGGCACTTTGTGCACTGAACTGTCTCCCCAGCCGCTATAGACTTCTGTTTCCTTCTAGTCCTAGGTTTTGTTTTGGTTTTTTTTTTTGTTTTTTTTTGAGTATGTATCAGACATATATGGATTTTAGAGTTTGTCAAGTGCTTTTCCTGCATCTACTGAGATTATTTGTCTTTTTCCGCTAAGTTGGTAAGTTGCATTGATTGGGTTTTGAGCTAGACATCTCACATCGGTGAGATGGCACAGGAGATTGCAGCCAAGCCCAGCAACCTGAGTTCAGTTTTCAGGACCCACATGGTAGAAGCAGAGAACGAATTCCCAAGGTCGTGTTTTTTGACCTTCTATGAATTGGTGAATTCCATGCATGCCCACATACACAAACAAACAAACAACAAATAAATAAACAATAACATGAAATTCAAATGGTTAAAACACCTCAATTAAAAGTCAAAGACTAGCCTGGTGTGGTAATATACGCTTTTGCCTTTAAGCTCAGCACTTGGGAGACAGAGGTGGGCAGATATCTGTGAGTTTGAGGCCAGGTTGTTCTATATAGTGAATTTTCAGGGATATATACTTTGTCTTAAACAAAACAAAACGATCAAAAGACAAAGACTGTCCAACTGAACAAAAAAGCAGGAGATCCGACTATATGTTACTTATAAAAAAACCCACAGTTTGAGCCAGGCATGGTCCCAGGGATCAAACTCAGATCATCAGGTATGGCAGCAAGTGTCTTTTCCTTCTGAGCCATCTCACGGAACCTTGGGTGAGTATTGACATGACTGGATTGAAATCTATTGTCATATTTTTATTTATGACACCAGTTTTCTTTTTCTTATTTTCTCTTTTCTTTGGACTTGAACATTTTTTAATTATTCCATTTTATTTACATTATATCATTAGTTATTCTTTGCTTTAGGGTTTAATATTTGATATTTATGATATACATCTTTTCTCAGCCCACCTTTTCCCTTCCTTTGTGCTCTGTTGTCATACATTATATTTGTGTATAGATCATAAACTGTACAATATCTTATGCTGACCTCAAATAGTCATCTATCTTTCAAAGAGATTTTAAAAGCTAGAAAAAAATTTTATTTAAAAAACATTATTTTAAAGATTTATTCATGTTTATTTCATGTATATGAGTGTTTTGCCTACTACATGTAAGTGCACTTTGTGTGTGCCTGGTACCACCAGACAGAGAGGGCACTGGATTCCCTGGAACTAGAGTTAGATGTGGTTGTGAGCCACCATGTGGATTCTGGGAACTAAACCCAGGTCCTCTGAAAGAGTAGACAATGTTGAAAGAGCAGCCAGTGTTCTTAACCACTGAGCCATCTCTCCAGCCCTCTGAAAAAAAGTTTTCTATATTTACTCACTTTTTATCTTTTCCTTCCTTCTTCCTTCCTTCCTTCCTTCCTTCCTCCCTCCCTCCCTCCCTCCCTCCCTCCCTCTCTCCCTCTCTCCTTCCATTTCATACTTAATCTCACACTCATGAGCCACCATGCCCTTCTTTTCTTTCTCTTTTTATTGTATAGATTCCAGAATTCTATTTGATCAGATTGTCTTTCAAATGAAGCACACCCTTCAACCTTCTTTTAGTGCAGATTTTCTGGTCAACAATTGTTTTACCTTTTGTATGCCTGAAAAGGTCTTTGTTTAACCTTCATTCTTGTAATATATCTTCACTGAATATAGAATTCTAGTTGGACAGTTTTCACTCAGTACTTTGAAGAACTTAGTCTAGCTGAGGGGCAGTGACAATGGCTTGAGCAGCCGTGGATCTGATGCCAAGTGTCTGTGGGGCAGTCTCACATCCCAGCAGTGTCTGTGGGGTGGTCTCGCATCCCAGCAGTGTCTGTGGGGTGGTCTCGCGTCCCAGCAGTGTCTGTGGGGCGGTCTTGCGTCCCAGCAGTGTCTGTGAGGCAGTCTTGTGTCCCAGCAGTGTCTGTGGGGCAGTCTCGTGTCCCAGCAGTGTATGGAGGTTCTGCGGCTCTTTAAAACACTGCATGGACCAGACAACAAGCTTTAAAAAGTTATCCCAGCACATTAGAAACAGCCAGAGTAAAGATAAATAAAGGTGACGTTTAACCTAAGGAAGCAGAGGAGCTGGTGAGAACAGCGTCTGTTGCCCAGAATGTGTTATACAAGGTAACACATGAGCTCAAAGCACCGAAACTGGCCCCCGGAAAATGTTTCTGGAACATATGCCATACTGTGATGCTCCAACTCAGAAGCAGTAAGTCCTGTAGAATAAAACAAGTGTTTGCACATTTTAACTTTAAACTCTGGCAAAGGTCCTAGAAATGCAGATATTTTTCTTGAGTTGGTTTGTTGAAAATGAATGAATCCAAGAGCAGCTTCATAATTTAATTTCCCATGAAGAGAGCGCTGCTGAGAGCTGCAGAGCTTGGTGTTAAAGGCCTTAGGGACGATGGTTCACTCTCACTGAAAATCAACCCTTCTACAATGATGTAAATGCTTACTTAGGAAGGTGTAAGATTCTCACCTCTTTCCTGGTCATACATATTTGGTCTTGACAACACCATTTGAAAAGGAAATATCTTGATGAATCAGTGAGTTTTCTTCCCATGAGAAACACAATTACTTTAAGTAAATTACTAGATTAAACTGATGTTTAGGCATTCAAATATTAAATTGGTAAAAAACAATCAGTTTCTGACAGCCCATCACAGAAGATAGGCTTTCCCAGAACACTGTAGTTATTTCTGCAGCTAACAAATACTCATGTAGTTTCTTTTAGTGACATGGTATTTCTCTGTGTTTTTATAAAGACACTTTAAGTAAGTCTTTGATGGTTAGATGAATGAAATATCAAAATCACTTGGGGTCATTATGGAATAAAGACATCCTAACTTTTTAAGGAAATAGCCACCACCCATGAGACTATCATGATTTTCATAGTTACCTATATTTAGATAACAATTGGATTATTTTAAGAAATGTAATAGCTGCATTCTCCTCATTTTAATCAATAAAATGTCAATAAATTATCATACATGTCCCATCCCTGACAAGATTGGCAGTATCACAAAGGGGCTTGGAATTCTACCATCTCTCTAATGGAGTATTTGAGAGAGAGAGAAAAAAAAACATAGACAGAGAGAAACAGAGAGAGAGAGAGAGAGAGAGAGAGAGAGAGAGAGAGAGAGAGAGACTTAGTTCATTGTGCTGCAGACTGTAACAATAACTATTGTCATTGTGATTTTTGTCCTTGGGTCTGTAGTACATCTTTTTTCTCTGCTTGTATGATATTCTCCTTATCGCTGCTTTTAGAATTTTGATTATGATGTGCATCAGTGGTTTTCTTCCTATTGATTGTGCTTAGGCTCAACCTGCTTCGCAGGTCTGTGGGTTTATAGCTGTCATCTGATTGGAAGAGGTTTCACTATTGTTGCTTTAAATACTTTGTTATGTATTCCTTTCTCTCCTCTACTTAGGACTTTCAATTATGTACCACTTGAAACCAGCTGGAATGGTTTCTCAGCTCATTGGTGCCGTGTCCTCTCAGTCCTCATCCTCTTGATCGTGTGGCATGTTTATCACCATGGTTTATATTTGTGGCCACTTCCATGTCCTTGTCTACTAATTATTGCTTAGCAAGTCACAGATGATACTGGTTTTGTCCCCTGGGGCATTTCTGGGTTTGTTACTAATGATTAATTCTCTCCCCCTCAATATAGGCTTTATTTTCTTGCTTTCATACACACTTGTTTTTTGTTTTTTTTTCTTTTCATTAATACCAGATATTTTGAGTTTATATTGCTGGATATGGATATTTTTAAATTTGTAGAAATGCCTTCGAGTATTGTTTTGAGGAAACAAATCTTCAAAGTGGCAGGGAATTCAACTGTTGTGGAGGGGATGGAAGGAGGGAAGGAGGGAAAAAAGAGGAAGGGAGGGAAGACGTTTTCTAATGAAATGTCATGAATGTGAGGTAGATCCAGCGAATACCGTGTGACTCCCACACTTTTGACCTTGACACAGAAATCAACCCCACCATCTCATGGCCCACTCTAGACTTCAGATTGCACTTTATGTACTTTGGAACCAAGCACACACTACCTTGCACAGTTCAGATTCTCCATCAATTCAGCTATAAATCATATAAAGACAAGTCCAGTCCCAGGTCCCCTTGGTCTGTCTATATGCTAAGTGTACAGTGGCATCCAAATAACCAAATGAATGAATGATTTATTATTATTATTATTATTATTATTATTATTATTATTATTATTTAGAGAAGAGCTTAGAGACAAGGTTTCTTTACATGGTGGAGCCAGGAAGAGAGAGGCACTTGTGGCTCTCCATGTGTCCCCAGCTGAATATGTGCACTTCACTTTACCTTCTTGTTTTTCAGAGGGTGTCATTCCCGGCCCCCCCACAGACCTCTCTGTCACTGAGGCCACCCGGAGCTACGTAGTGCTGAGCTGGAAACCTCCTGGCCAGCGTGGTCACGAGGGCATTATGTACTTTGTAGAAAAGGTAAGACCCCAGCATTATCGCCTATACCACCTCCTAATGATCTTCTTAAGTCACATTGATTTCTGATCACAATGCAATGAAGGAGGGCAGCAGCAGGAATAATCTAAACTCTCTAAATTCTTACAGATTATGAACTGTCTCTGTTGAAAAAATATATAACCCATAGAACTTTATCATGGCACCTTGAGATTCCCTCGTGTTCCTAAACTGCCTGTATGGCGGTGTTCTCTAGAGCAGTCCTCCGTCTCACTTGCTCTCATCATAGCTGTTTGTCTGCTGGTTTTTCTGTCGTGATGATGAAACATGATGGGAGTAGACGGCAAGAGGAATAGAGAAGTTGTACGACTTTCCAACAGTAGGTGAAGGCAGCAAGCCTTCACACACCACTGTGTGAAGCAGCACTCTAAATACACAATAGAGTGGGTTAGGCTGAGATACTGGAGAATTCTTTCCCCCAAATACCTTATAATCATGCTGGGGATCAGAACGTTAGAGGACAGTTCAAGAAAACTGGGTGAGGGTGATGTGGGGACCAACCATGCAGCCATATCTAAGGGGGGTCTGACAAGCATTTGAGAGCAGCAAGTGGGAATTGCCAAGAGCTGGCCAAGATATTATTGAAGAAAGTAGTTCCACTGCCAGCACAGAAATGCCCAAGGATCCACAGACAACGTGGTACAGAAGTCCTCCTTCACACGATCATGGCTCTTGAAAAAGATATTTAAGAAGAATTTGTTTAACATGAAGAATCAAGTCCATTGCTAACCAGGTTTTGATTGTGGTGTAAGGGCCGTAGCTCAGTGAAGGGCATTGGCCTAGGATTTGTGATTGCCCCCCCCCCCCATTCAATCCCCACTGCCACAAAAACGAGATCAGGATTTAATTGAGAAGGTGTGTTTGTCTGATATGTAGAAACATTTATGTATCTATTCAGAGTAATGCACTCTTGTTAGCAAAAATGAGACTAGTGTTTATGCTTTAAAATTTCATCTTTGCAAAATTACATAGATTTTTTTCACAAAATTATCTGGTACTCAATTTTCCCCTTCCATCTGGATTGCACTTTTGATTATTCAGTTTTAGAACAACTGTTGGATCACCTTCCCTTACAGTTACTGTGAGAGGGTCCATTTCTGGGGAATATAGGTTTATGAAGACATCTGCAAATTAGGTGACAATATAAAAACAGTGTACAGATATCATGTGTTTTAGGTGCTGAGACTGAACCCGGGATTCATACACATCAGGCCACTGCTCTGACTGACACCCCCCTTTTGTAATCTTATCGCTGCCCCCTGGGTAGCTATAATTACAGGCTTGTGCCACCAGGCCTGGCCAATATACAAACTTGAACAACTTATTAGAATATATTGATTATACATAATAATGAGTTCCATTATGGCATTTTTTGTGCATCTCATACCTTCTCCCCTTCTTCCCCTGCTGACCTCCCTCTTTTTCCCCTTCTATTTTCATGTCTTCTTTGGCTTTTAGAGGTTTTGTTATTATTATTGTTTGGGTTTTTGGTAACTCAATGGATTTCATTAGGGTTGCTTACAGGAGCAAGGTTGAGGGATTGCGTATAAGAACACAGGTGCCTCACCAGTGGTTATTCCACTGAAGAAAATGTCATCCCTTCACTACCAACCATAAACTAATGAGTACCCATGAGATCTGCCCACTCCACAATAAGGTGTTGACCAACCCAAGTATGTGTGGAGCTCTCAATATGCAAATTATATATAGATATATTTATGTATACAAATGCACCACACACACACACACACACACACACACACACGCCCACAGCAGCACATGTGCCAGATGACAAACTATGAAAGTTGATTTTCTCCTCTCTCCATGTGAGTCTCAGGATCAAGTTTAGATAGTTAGGCTTAGGAGCAGCTGCCTTTACTGACTGAGCCATCTCACTAGTAAAATATGTAAATATCTTAATAGCCTTTTATTTATTTCAAATTTGTGGCTCTTAAGAATTACACCAGAGTAACACATGTTATGGTCTGTGGTATTCCTTTATTAATTATATTTTGCAGTGAACATTTATTTGATGTCCTTGAAATGGACATCTCGTTTCTTTCTTATCTGCAACAAATTGCAGATAATAAGTTCATGACCATTTTCCCATGCAACACAAACATGTTCCAAGGGTCTGGTTTTATGAAATATGAAATTATACTTACAGTTTCATATTTTCTAAATGTTATCCCCAAATAAAAGTTTGGTAGTTGGGGCTGGAGAAATGGCTTAGAGGTTAAGAGCACTGACTGCTCTTCCAGAGGTCCTGAGTTCAATTCCCAGCAACCACATGGTGGCTCACAACTGTCTGTAATAAGATCTGGTGCCCTCTTCTGGTCATACATGTTGTATACATAATAAACAAATAAATCTTTAAAAAAAGTTTGGTAGCATCTTAAGCCATCTTCTATTTTAATAGAAGTAATGATAGAGTAACAGCTAAATGTATATTTCCTGGTATATTTAACACACACCCATGTCCACTGCATTTCTTTGACATACTCCACAGGAAGAGGCTCTGAATTAACTCTGTGACAGTAATTACCATTTTGCTGAAACAATGACTCATAACAACCCACTCTGAGACATGTTCTTCAGGTGAGTCAGCCAGTACTGGCTTCTGTTGACCATTTCCTTTGGTCACATCAACCTGAATTTTTCCATGAAAGTCTGTAACTTCCCCAGATCAAAATACATATCACCTATCATTAGACAATTAAACAGTTTTTCTACCAGCCTGCTCAGTTAGATGGAAGAGAAGATAATATTTAGAAGTATGACGTTGCACAGAGAAGCCACACAGGGTGTATTCCACTCTTGCAGCATCCAGGATGCTGGAGGAGTAAGGATGTAGAGCATATTCAGAGACATAGGATGCAATTACAGAATTTTCTAAATGTCAAGCCATTCTGCTATGATTCTAATTATTTCTGATGGCCATTTATGGGTGTTGGCTTTTGTAAAGGTTCACTTACTGGTGCCATGGCATATTTTTCACCCACCTAGAATGTTCATACAGCTACAGTGCTATCTCCTAGGCTGTCCCATGCTTTCACTTGATGGAACTTTCACCTAGGATTTGCATGCACATAAACTATGAGTTGGTCTATCATGTTACAGGCTTATAGTCAAACACTGAAGCCATGCCTATGATTCCTAAGATGGTTGAGACTGAGGGGCTCAATAATGAACGAAGTAGGTGAATCAGGGTCTTCCTTTAATACTCCCCTGTCCTAATGTGTTCTTTTCAGCCCCAAACTCTTCCCTCAGATATCTCAGGTCTTGGGTACTTTCTCTCATTTCCCTTTCAAAAATCTGTTCTGTCAGGCACACAACAGTGTCACTTGCTAGCACTGCTTCCTATAGATAGTAGGAGTGACAGTAAGTAGTGTTTGCCAGAGGCCATCACTGTATTGTACGTGTTAGTTAACTTACGTAACCCTGTTAGGGTCATACTTTTATTTCCATTGTCCTATTTTATAGATAAGGAAGCGGAGTAATTTATGGGTTTCATGATTTGCTCCAGACTGCACAGCAGGTACAAGTTAGAGGTAGGATTTGAACATAGATTATCTAGGCACAGATCCATAAATCCAGCTATAGTTAGACATCTCTAATTCAAAAATCCAAATTCATGATCCAACAAGACACTCAAAATGTTTTGGATTTTGGATTGGGGATACTTAAATAGTAAAGTCTATGTAGATTTTACACACACACACACACACACACACACACACACACACACACACACACAAACACACACCAATCCCCAAATCTTAAACACTTGTAGTTTCAAGCATTCGAAATAAGGGATACTCTACCTGCATTATGCTGGGCTGCTTCCAAATCTTACATCAAGAATGGTGTAGTGCAGCTGAGAGGGTTAAAGTTACAGTGATGTATAACATCCATAGAACAGAGAAAGCAGCAATTGTTTTTATTATGAAAGTAAAAATGATTAATGATTGCTTGTGTGTTTCCGTGAGGAGGTAATGTCAAGTTATAAAAATGTGGGGGAATTTCATCACTTATAGGGCAGATCACACGTACAAACGACACATTATCATGAAATATATGGCAGGAACACCAGGGTTTCACCTTGTTAAATTTGCTTTGTAGCAGATGATAGCAATGAAGCCCAGAGCACCCATCTCGCATTCCTAGGTCATCCAACTCATTACTAACGGGGACCAGACCCTTTGGGTCCTTTCTGCCATGCTACTAAATACAGCCCATGTCATGTCAGTAAAGATCATGTTGAAGAGTGTGGTACAAATGTCTGTGTCGTATTTGACAGCTGGTATGTCCATCTTAAAATGTAGATTTCTGGAAGATTATTTTGAAAATGATTTTTTATCTCTAGCAAACCCAGGCCAAAGCAAAAAAAATCTGTGCTTTTGCTGACCTCGAGCAGAGCTGGATGCTAGGGCTGGAGAAAGTCTTTGACTTGTTTTCTAACGGTGCTGACTAACTCCTGCCGACACGTGCGTTTGCATCTTCATCCAAGTCACTGGAGGTCATTTTAAGGATAAAACTTATCTATTCATTCATTTGCTTAATTTTTTTTGGAGACAAGGTCTAGCTCTGTATCTCAGCTGGCCTGGAAGTCACTGTGTAGCCCAGAACATCTTCAAACTCATGGCTTTCCTCCTGCTTCAGCCTCCTGAAGGCTGAGATGCAGACATGCACCCCCATACCTTTCAATCTCTTTACATTTTTTGAAAGATTTTATGGTTTATTTTAAAATTTGGGCACAATTTCACAAAGGAGCATCTTTGTATTTCCATAACCTTATTCCTTTGTTCATTCAGAGAAGAAACTTTAAGTGTCCTCTGGGCTGAGGCAGGACAGTGAGCAAGCAGGTCCCCTGAACTCATGGAATGCACTTTCTGGTAGAGGAGAGAGCGAATAAATAAGTTTCAAATAATGACAAATGCTTGAATTGCAAAATAAAGAGGGTGATGAGAGAAGAACACAAACTCCTCTAAACTGGTGAAGGAAGTTGATCTACACAGGCCTTTCTGAGGAGGTGGCAGCCGAGTGTGGGCCTGAAGGATGTCATGAGTCATAACCCTCAACTAAAATAACACAGTTCATAGCAACATTGCACAAATTTAAGTATTGAAAACAGTTCATTGAAGTGATGACCTACCCTAAGACTTAGAAAGAAAACTATCCTTGAAATAAAGACTTCTATAAGTAGATTGACAAGCATGTCTATGTACAAGTGAAGTAAAGTGTTAAAACTGTTTACCCAACAGCTCAAAGCCACACTTGATGTAGAAGCCTGCAGCATTCAGCTGTCCCCTTTTCCCACATCCCTTCTCCAGTCCAGCTCTAGAAACAGGGGTGGTTTGTTGGCAGGTAAATGTGTGAGTCCTCTGTGTGCTCTGGGGGCTTCCAGTGATGTCACTGTTCCTGCTGCAGTGTGACATGGGAACAGAAAACTGGCAGCGTGTCAACACAGAACTCCCAGTCAAGTCTCCTCGCTTTGCTCTGTTCGATTTGGTGGAAGGGAAATCTTACCGCTTCCGCGTCCGCTGTTCAAATTCAGCAGGAGTCGGTGAACCCTCGGAGGCAACAGAAGTGACTGTCGTAGGGGACAAGCTTGGTAAGTGTAGGGTCAGACTGAGCACCTGCGACTTTACATTGTGTCAAGAGAAAATCCCAAACCAAGAGTAAAATAGTGTTGTTTTGCTTATGCAAAGTAAACTTTATGAGTTTTACCAGCTAATATAGTTTTCAATGTCCATAGATATTTCATTTACTATTATGCTTCCTAAATAACATTTTGAGCAAAATACATTATAAAACAAAGCCACTGTATGTTTAACATGATGTGTAAACATTTATGTACGTGTGCTTGTGCATATGCAATAGGAATGAAGTATATTAAACTAGCTTGAGTTTCACCACCATGTTCTTTCTTACACAGACATCCCCAAGGCCCCTGGAAAAATCATCCCAAGTAGAAACACAGACACCTCAGTGGTGGTTTCCTGGGAGGAGTCCAAAGATGCCAAAGAACTAGTTGGGTACTACATCGAGTCCAGTGTGGTTGGCTCTGGCAAGTGGGAGCCCTGTAACAACAACCCTGTGAAGGGCTCACGGTAATGCGCACATGTGCTCATGTGTGGTGTGTGTGTGTGTGTGTGTGTGTGTGTGTGTGTGTGTGTGCATGTGCTCATGTGTGGGGTGTGTGTGTGTGTGTGTGTGTGTGTGCATGTATGCGTGTGTGTGTGTGTGTGTGCATGTGTGTGTGCATGTGTGTATGTGTGTGTGTATGTGTGCATGTATGCATGTGTGTGTGTGTGTGTGTGTGTGTGTGTGGTGTGTTCCAGAATCACTGCAAGCTACATGCAGTACATACATCCAGTGGAAGAATAACCCACATGGGGTTAGAGAGATGGCTAAGCAGTCAAGTATATACTGCTCTTGCAGAGGACCCAAGTTCAGTTCCCACATTGGGTGATTCACAACCTCCTGTAACTCCAGCTTCAGGGGTCTGACAGTCTCTTCTGGCCTCCCCAAGAACATTATACAGGCACATTCTCCCCCTCCACCACATATACATATGTACCAGGTACCTTCATACACAGGCACATTCTCCCCCCAACCCCACACACGTATAGATATTTTATTAATAATAGATATAATTAAAAAACCTTTTTAAGAACACATATACATATTTACTTTAAATAGCCAAATGTATTTAAAGCCGAACATGTCTAATGTAATATATTTGAAAAAAAAAAAGACTTGTAATGTTAAACATTAAAAGAAACATAAACTATTATCTACAAGTTCATTTTATAGTTCTTCTCTGATTCTTTATCTTGATTTTCCTTTTCCACTGTTACTCTCTGGTCTTTCACATACAAAGTGATATTAGACTCCAAGGACCTAACAGGCACTACCAAACATGAATACCTTGTATTTTTAAGAAAACAGAAAACAGAAGATCAGCACATATAAATTCTGAACCTCAACATGATTAAACCCAGGACTGAGCAGATGGAAGATGCCATTGGAAAAATGCCATCAAAACAAGGATGTTCTGAGAGTTTTCCATCTCTTTGTGTCTGTTTTCAATGTGGGGAGAGTAGTTTTTTCTTGCTTTTAATTATTTTCTCAACCAGTTGAGCCTGCTTAATTTAGGACTGACTTGAGAAGTGGTCCCTAGAAAGTGTCTGACGGCCTTGTTGGTCAGCTTCTGTCCTAGCCCTTTCCAAAGGCCACACATTCCCAGAGGATGAGTAGAACCAGACCCTGAGAGGCTGGAGACCAGCAGAGTAAAGGAAATGCCCCTGTATTCCATCTTTATCTGGGGCAGTCAGAAGCCCAAGCATCTACTTTTTACAGAAAAGCAGGAGCCAGTGAAGGGCAGACACTGTTGTTACTCATCTTCGTACCTGTGATAACTAGTCCGATGTCTACACCTCTAAAGTACTCAGGAAATGTTCACCAACCCCAGTTGACCCTAGACTGAAAGGCAGGACTTTCTTTATTAATTATCCAACAAGTGAGTGGGATAGAGTCCTTAGCAGACCCGTTATTTCTTGAAGCTACAGTCTTCAAGGCCGATTTAATGTTACATTGATTCATGAATTGCTACTTACAGCTGTGACAGCTGTTAAGGAGGATGGTGGTTTTAAATGGGAGCCCGCCATGGATTCACACAGTGTTGTTGGATCTTTGTATGGAAATGGTAATTCTGGAAACTATTTTTCACTTCATGTCAGATTGCAGTGTAATTTCTCAAGTAGTGGTTCCTTCCCCGGCACAAAGAAGGTAGTGGTTAGGTGTCTGTGACAGGATTTATCAGTACCTTACACTTTAAGTATATACCTGACATGGCTACTCATGATATTGTCACCACACCTATTATTTATTAAGTGCCTCCTTCGTTTCAGACCCATTACTGGTATTTTAAATACTAGATAGCTCATCTTTATGCAGAATCAGTATGTGGTAGTATTATTGTTTCTCTGTTGAACATTTTCTGATGAATGTTCAGGGTAAGCCAGAACTCTTTTTTTTTTTAACAGAATGGGTTTTAAAAATTGCCCAAATTGTCTTCTTATCTAAGGTTCACATGTTACCTGAAGCTCTCATTTTTAAAAAACGAATCTTTTTATAAAGCCAGGCTGTTCAGATCACTCAGTTAAGCTACCAGTCATCTTCCCTAATCCTCCTGGAAAGGCTCTGAACGCTTCCTCTCCTCTTCAGATTTACTTGCCATGGATTGGCGACTGGTCAGAGCTACATTTTCCGGGTCAGAGCAGTGAACGCCGCTGGACTTAGTGACTATTCCCAGGATTCGGAAGCCATTGAAGTCAAAGCTGCTATCGGTAAGCTCCTTTTGTGTAGTTCGGCCGAAGAGAGAAATGAATTTTTCCAACTTTCCGTCATCTCCATAAATGGTTTAAAGTCTCTGATTTCACGCCATGGTTCCTCTGTTACACGGTCATTTTCTCTTTGGCTCCAGTTGACAACTAACCTCCCGTAGCTGACATCTTACAGATCTTCATCACTTACCAGCGCCTGTCCATCTGTAGCGCCCTCATCTCCACCATTCCAGTCTCCTCAGACACTGCCCCTTGTCTGAAACTTCATGCTAACTCCATGTTCGTCCTGGGACCTGGCAGGCCGTCCCCCTTCTGTGAAGCGGTACATCGCTATAACTCTATCATCTTGTACCTAAAAGCCATTTCATCTGCAGCAGAGCTTGGCTTCCTTTCCCTAACAGCACATTACCATGCTTCTTAAAAACGCCTCTAAAGTTCATGCAAGACACATGTGGCTGCTTAATCACATACTTCATCTGTTTGCAAACTAACAGAATAACGCCATCAATAAGGTCATTATATGTATATGTGTGTTATACCTCCCAATCTTGGATAGAGTCGGGGAAGGGACCCAGCTACTTCGGAAAAACAAAAATAAAATCTGTAATATGCTAACGTATTAATGGAACTGTTTGATTACGTATCTCAGTGATAAGGCACACAGTTATGACGTGGAAAGCCCCAATACCACTGTAAAAAGATTAAGCACATGCGATGGTGCGTACCTATAATCGCAACAGCTGGGGAAGGTGGAGCAGGAGGATTGAAAAGTCAAGGTCATCCTGGGCTACGTAGCAAGACCCTGCCTCAAAATCCAAAGCAATAGAACAACCAGGACAAAAACCAGATTTAACGTTAGTTGTCTTCTTTGGCGTTAGTTTAAGGTAGACAGTGGCAGACATGTTCTTTTGGGGGTTGGGAGGTACAGTTCCTTACTGTTGCACTAACAATCCTGATGCTGTCATGCAGTTAGGATCTTTAATATTGTGTCTCGTGCACTTTGTGGTCCTTTCTCTATTATGTTGACTATTAGAGCACATTACCTCTAAAGAATTGCCTGAGATTTGCTCTTTTTTTTTTTCCTGTATAAACTAAAACCCTTTGGGTTCTGCAAATAGAAATGGTTCCTGTTCCGTCTGTGGTTTCTTCTTTTTCCCGAAAATATGGAGAAGTTGAAATGTTCCCTGGCGTAAATTCTGTTAAACCAAGATTGTTTTTTGCTCTGCTTGCGGTCCTAATGCTTCTGTTTGTTCTATTACTCAAGAGTAACACGTATGGGGTCTGGCTCACACCGTTTCTGTTGTTGTCTGGTGACCGTAGGGGGAGGAGTGTCTCCAGATGTGTGGCTTCAACTGAGTGATGCGCCTGCTGGACTAACAGACTCCAGGGGGGGCGTGAATGGAGCCTCCCCACCAGCCTCTCAAAAAGATGCTTTGCTCAGTAGCAAACCTAACAAACCTTCACCACCCAGTAGCCCTTCCAGCCCGGGCCAGGCAGAAGTGAGTACAGTAAGTGAATCAGTTCAGGAGGAACTCAGCCCGCCACCACAGAAGGCAGCTCCCAAGGAGCACAGTAAATCTGAGTCCCCGAAAAAGAAGAAGGACCCAGTAGGTGAGAACTGCCACGTCCAGCCCTTCATCTGTCTCCATCAGTGTCCTCACCTCTCATTGTCCAGATCATATGCTTCATCTGTGTTCATTCCTCATTTGTTGGTTCTGAATTTTATGTTTCTCTTAGCCATTCAGCATGCTTTCATCTAATATACTATCAAAGTTGCCATGTGGGATTGGCTTGTATGCATTATTTCTCAGCCTTAGCAATGACAAAATGTTTACAGGACTGTTTTACAGAGGAGGAGTTAGCCAGGAAGATACCCCAGGCCTAGACATGAGGGTAGAAGGATTTGACTAATCAGGTTGTGTGAAGCTGAGTGATCTTGACGCGAGCTCTTTGGCATGCTCATGCTCAGAACAGGTAGAGGAAAATATTTCATAATGAAGTGACAGTGTCCCAAGGTCAGAGTCATTAATCTCCATTGTTCAGCCTCAGGTTTTTAAGTGATCCTTCACATTTCATTCAAATCCCTAGTTCTTAGCAGCTGTGAACAGTTCAGAATAGTATTATAGCCATAGAGAATTGCATTCCATAGAGAAACTACATTCCATGAAGGGACTCGTGGAAGATGGTTTATTAGAAAGCTAAACATGAGCTGGTTGGGTGCTGTGGGTTATGTGTGTGTTCTAGGAGACAATGTATCACATAAAAGTGCTGATAAATTTTAGCTGCCTCCTGTCCATTCCTCGTCTCTAGCCCACCCCAGCTTTCATACCTCCTCTACTTTTTTGTTTTGAACCCTTAGTCATCCCATTAACTAAGAAGAAATGGAATAGTCACTTGAGGGTCCATCCTCATAAGTGCTCTGAAATAGAACATAGAGAGAAAAAATGGATATTATGTGTGTGTGTGTGTGTGTGTGTGTGTGTGTGTGTGTATAGAGAGAGGGGGGGCAGAGGGAGAGAGGGAGAGAAATGACTTTATTCTAAAGGTTTTCTTTGTTCTGAAAGTTGTTTTGAATAATAATGTGATAATTTCTGTAACTCTTATAATCCAAACAAATCCTTGGAAATTCCTTTGATGTACTGCATATCTAGACAGACTTCTTGCTGTGACTGTACCTTTCTTTCTTCATTGAAAATTATCATTTCAGTGGCCAAACATAAAGTGGACCTGCAAATCATGTAAATGTACAAGGAGTTTTGAAATGCCCTTCAATTTTTTTCTAGCTAGGCAGCAGCAAATGCAGTGACTGCTATATAATATCGTGTGCTATGTAAAACATTCTAACACCAGGAATTTAAAATCCTAGGAGTTTAAAATGTTGTGATAGACATGTACCTACCAAGAGAAAGTCATACGGCAGATCATGCCTTGTGCTATAGAATATTTTTTAAAGGTGTATTTAACTGAGATTCAGGATATTTCCTGACTGGAGTATACACAAAGTCTCCCAGGGTAAGTGTACATGAATATGAAACCATTTGGAACTGTATGGAGATGCCAAATAAACAAACTGATATGGAAACCAAGATATGTACACATTCTGTTACCATTAGAGATCAAATTAAAACAAAACCACAAAAAGGTATAGATCTTGAGGGAAACATTTCTTCCTATGGGAAAAAGGTCATTTTCTGAGGACATAGCATTTTACCAGACAAGGTTTTTAAAACTCAGTTTAATGATTTCAGTACACTTTTTCAATGTCTATTTTTTTTCTCATACACCAAGTCAGGTGCCAAGTTTCAGATCAATCTCACATTTTCATTATATACGACATCGAGTGCCCTCATATGTGGCACCAGGTAAGCAAGGTGGATGTATACAGAATTATAAATGCATTTCCCTCTTACGAGCTATTTATATTGTGACAGCGGCACCATCTCCACCCTATGACATCACTTGTCTTGAAAGTTTTCGGGACTCAATGGTGCTTGGATGGAAGCAACCAGACACAACTGGAGGTGCGGAGATCACGGGCTATTACGTGAACTATCGTGAGGTAATTGGTGGGGTGCCCGGAAAATGGAGAGAAGCCAACATCAAGGCCGTCAGTGACGCAGCGTACAAGGTAGGCCAGCCCGTGTCTCTGTGGCGTGATGCATCCTGTGAATGAGACTGTGCATGTGTGTACACACCCAGCACCTGCTAAAGGGTTTCTGTCATTTTGCCAGTGTTCATTGTCAACCCTGGCATGACAATTTTTGTGAAAAATATCCTTAGTAGGTAAGATTAGTATGGCTAGCCAAGCAGGGCTTACATTTTCTGATTCATACATGTAAGCATGATTTTTTAGAATATTTACCACAAAATGTGCATTTATTATGAAACTGGTATTTTCTTTCAAACTTAGAAAACATCAGTAACTATGTTACTAGCTTCAGACATTGCTAGATCCTATAACTCTGGATTTTTTTTTTAATTTCACAGTTAAAATCATGATGACATGGCCAGCTAATTTGGCCCTCCCCCACCTTGTGGTGTGTTCCCTTTAATAGTGGCTCTTATGGCCAGAAAAGAGAGCACGTGTCTCCTGTTGGGGAGGCCTCTACTCCTCAACCTATCACAGACCCCAGTGGCTCTCTCTGTTGGCACAGCTGTTGATCTTTGTTAGAGTATCACCTGCGAGGCCCAGGTACCGACTCCCCAGCACTCACAGACACCCACACAATGAAAGTCCAGAACAAGGCCAGACCAGGCCTGGAAACAGCTCGCCTTGAAGTCAATGCCACACTCTTTCTATTTAACATTTGAAATTTATGAAATATCACACACAGATCAGGCATGCTAACACAAAATCATTCTGTTTTTGTTTTGTGTCACAAGTTTTCATTATGTGGCCCAGGCTAACCTCAAACTTCTAATCCTACTACTTACCCTCCAAAGTACTACTATTACAGGCATGCACCACCACACACAAGCACAAAGTTGTATCCTTAAAATTCTCCCATGTTGCTATGCACAGCTTTATTTTTATTACATACGGTGCTCCACTATGTGACTGTACCACAATGTGCCCCCCATTCCCTCACTGATTGCTGTGTGGGATGTTTAACGGTTTTCAGCTACATCACACAATATGTGTGGAGTCCCTGCTCTGCATCTTGACCCACATTTGGCTATTCAGACATTCTCAGTTTTGATAATTGGAGTGTCAAATGCATTTGAACGTCTTTTCCTGTATATAGGCTTCATTTTTATATCCTCTCCTTTTGCCCATTTTTCTCATGGCTTTCTTACCGACTTGCAGCAACCTTTAGTGTTGTAAACACAATCAGTGATCTTGGTGCCTTTTTGAAGAGAGGTCTCCTTTATGCCAGGATCACAGAAGTTCTGAACTTGGTTCTGCTCTAGAGCAGCTGTTCTCAACCTGTGGGTCGGGACCCCTTTGGGGTCGAACTACCCTTTCACAGGGGTCCTAAGACCATCTGAAAACACAGATACTTGCATTATGATTCACAACAGTAGCAAAATTAGTTAGGAAGTAGCAATGAAATAATGTTATGGTGGGGGGGTCACCATAACATGAGGAACTGTGTTAAAGGGTCACAGCGTTAGGAAGGCTGAGAACCACAGGTCTAGAGGTTTTGCGGCCACGTATATTTCAGTCATTAGTTCCCCTTTGAAGTTTGTATGTGTTGTGAGCGGAGGGTCAGAACTGACTGCCTCCCAGTGGAGACTCAGCCGAGTCAGAACTGACTGTCTCCCGGTGGAGACTCAGCCGAGTCAGAACTGACTGTCTCCCAGCAGAGACTCAGCCGAGTCAGAACTGACTGTCTCCCAGCGGAGACTCAGCTGAGTCAGAACTGACTGTCTCCCAGTGGAGACTCAGCCGAGTCAGAACTGTCTCCCAGCGGAGACTCAGCCGAGTCAGAACTGACTGTCTCCCAGCGGAGACTCAGCCGAGTCAGAACTGATTGTCTCCCAGTGGAGACACAGCCGAGTCAGAACCACCTCATGAAATTTATCCTTTGCCCATGATTCTTTGCATTTGTGTCTCTCCTTGTGCTCTGTTCCACTAGTCAGTTCATCCAACACTGAACTTCTGTCCCACTAACCAGTTATTACTGTTTCCAGCAAACAACCACATTCTCCCATTTCATTAACTGCTCAGGGTCATTTTTAGCACTTTACGCTTTGATATAAATTATGGAATTATGTTTCTACTAAGTTTTGTCAAAAAACAAGACAAAGTATAAGGAAAATAATAGACTAAAACCTATTAGAATTCTGATGGAGAGTGCATAGAATTTATCAATAAGTTGAGTAATTGACACACTAAATATATTGATTCTTCTAACCCACGAGCATTAATATTTTTCTCCATTTATTTTTGTCGGGAGAGGGTCATACTTGAGGAGGTAAGAGGACAACTCACAGAAGTAAAAAATACAAATAACACATACTGATTTTACATATAGCTGTTTTAGTTTTTGTTAATTTAAAAATTAATTTATAAGTCCTTTGGGAATCGCTTTAGAAATAGTCCTATCAGATGCAAATAATATATTTACTTCTTCACATCCAAATTTTACACTTTATGCTTCATTTTCTTGCATTACTTTCTACCTGAGGCCTTTAACACAGTGTTGAGTAGGTGTGGTAATGTTGTCATTCTAGACAGGATCCTTTGGGTTTTGTTTGTTTGTTTGTTTGTTTTATTTTTTGATACAAGGTCTTACTATGTAACCAACACTGGCCTAGGTTGCAGCAATCCTCCTGCCTCACAATCGCCCTGCTGGGGTTATAGCCACATGGCACCACACCGTATTTTCTTGTTTTGTTTGTGAAGTGCTAAAGCTGGAAGCCAGGGCCTCAATCCTGCCAGAGAAGCACTTTATCACTGACCACAGCACCAGTCCTTGTCGCTATAATAAAAACATTCCAACATCAGCATTATATTTACTATAGTTGTTTCGTAGCCAGTATTACCAGATGGAGGAGAGTTTTACATAGTCCTTGTTTGTTAAAAGTAAATTCAAATTATTTAAAAAAAAATGAGAGTTGTCATACATTATTTCTCCTTTAATTTCAATGTAATATAGTCAAGTAATTGACTAAAAGCAGTCGGTATTCCTTTGACATTCTTTGTACTACTTTCATCTATAGCTGGATTTTATTGCTGATTATCACCCAAACTTCTTGCTGCAGTGTTAATGAATGAGATTATTGTGAAACTAACTAGAATTTGACACCAATGAATAATATGAACAGTGTATAGGAAAGGAAAATTGTGGGATCATCTCACAAGAAAATCTGCTCATTTAAAATGTTGCTATATATATATTTTAAGGTGACCTTATTAGATGAATACAGTGAGTCTTTAGTGCTAATGGTAAGTTTTGCCTTAAAGGCTGTGTTTGCAATTATTAATGACAATGTATAAATTTTCTTCTAGTTGGTGTTTACATGGCACATTACTTTTCATCATTTAATTTAACATTTAAACATCATTCAATCAATCTTTCTGTAATGTTTTTTTTTTTTTT
>CABHPP010144493.1:0-37708 GCA_902168425.1 Peromyscus attwateri | reverse complement strand
GACACCTTGTGCTGGAGAGGATGTGGAGCTAGGGGAACTCTCCTCCACTGCTGGTGGGAATGCAAGCTGGTACAGCCACTGTGGAAATCAATATGGCGCTTTCTTAGAAAATTGGGAATCAATCTCCCCCAAGATCCAGCTATACCACTCTTGGGCATATACCCAAGGAATGCTCAATCATACCACAAGGGCACTTGCTCAGCTATGTTCATATCAGCATTATTTGTAATAGCCAGAACCTGGAAACAACCTAGATGCCCTTCAGCCGAAGAATGGATAAACAAACTGTGGTACATATATACAATGGAATACTACTCAGCAGAGAAAAACAATGACATCATGAGGTTTGCAGGCAAATGGAGGGATCTAGGAAAAATCCTCCTGAGTGAGGTAACCCAAAATCAGAAAGACAAACATGGTATGTATCCACTCTATTTTTTATAAACAGTATAAAATTTGTCATCCCAAACACAGGATTATCTATTTCTATACAAGACAAGGAAAGAAGCAATTCTTCCTAAGTATACTCAGATATCCTTTCTAAAACTGTATAAACCGCTATTTAATGTCACCTGGAGGTACAGTCTTATTGATACTCAGAAATACATAGATGTATTACCTTTGATCACCTAGGTCTAAAGTTTTAAAATGAAACTGTTCCAATCATTGTTTTATGAATCATAAATCAAGTTCATATTGCTCTTAAATGCAAATGGTTCTCTAATGTAATTTATAGGGCACTAAGGTAGCAGCAAAAAAGATCATTGTTTTACACTAGAGAAAACAGTGATTGACTCTTTAAATGCAGTCATTTGATTTTGCATTTTCTGAGACCAATATATGTCCTTGCATTACAGCATACTTAATATATAATTTCTAACAAATCTTTAATGTAATGCATTGATTTAACTAATGAAAACAACTGGATATTTCAAATTTAACCAGTTACTCCATTATGCAGCACACTTTTTCTGTAATTCAAATGAAGATCTGAAAAGAAACAAATTTGTTTCATGCACAACTCCAAACTCTATTCCCTGGTTCTTTCACACCTGCAAACCTGTGGTAAACTGTAATGAACAGCTTAGTTATCACATTGTGATATTACATCATTGCTTATCCACCAGTTTTGGGATGTTTTCAAGAACAGTCTCTGTGCTTTTAAAATTTAATTTTGTAAGGAGAGAGAAATTAACAATGAAGCAAAGAGATGAACAAGAAATTTGGTCTTATTTGATGTGGTCTCAGTCAGTGTGGGTCCAAAATGACACTTATCAGAAGCGACACTTAAAGTTTATACAATCCAGTTGAGAGCTGAATTAACAATGCACTCATTTAATCATCATTTCCTTTGCTTATATTTGTATTTCTTTTCTTTTCCTTTCTTTTCAACTGATTCATAAAGGAGCTGGTATTCTTCCAGCATTTTCATGCCTACATAGTTTTAGTTGCAAACCTTCCTAACTCTCTCACTCCCTCAGTTCTCTGCCTATCAACCATAGTAGTCACATTTCTACTTTTATATGACATATATTCTAATGCTATCATTTTCATTGTCTTCAAACACATCAATCCACACATCTTTCAGAAAATATTAATAGTTTTATTGTACAGCCACTTTTCATTAGAAGTATAATGCTACCAAGATTAATTATTAAAACATATCTAACTAACAATTCTCAGAATGAAGAACATAAGCAACCAGTAGAACAAGGTAAAAGTGTTGCATCATCAGGATATGCACAGGGAGAACTCAGTCACTGACACTAAAATTCGAGTGTTCAGGAAGCAATTTCACATTGAATATGCTGACATCTCTCACCAAACAATTCCTTTGAAACTATTACAGTATTATCACATTTAGTTTTAAAAGTTTGTAATTTTATAGAAACAATTCACTCAAAAATATGCTTTAGAAAATCCTGTGTATTAATGCAAACACAGTGATGGGAATGTTATCATCATTGGATTATTTATTAATATTGGTTATTTGTTCCATGACTGTCACATTCCAGTGCATCTTAAATTTTCTACTGAGGGTTATAGTAAGCTGAATATTGTCCCACAATGGTGTCCAGTTCCTAAGTACCTAAGCCTACATATTATGTTTTTCTAGAAATTTCACTTGCAGGTGGAAGTCATATTGCTTATCAACTAGCATTTCAATATCAACATTATTTCTTCTCATGTGGGTAATAAACTTAGGCAGGAAGTTAACTCTGGAAGAAACTGACCAAATGACACATCCACATAAGACAAAGAACAATAGGTGGTGGAGGTCTCTCCAGTCGTGCGACCTCAGTGCCCTAAGTTTGCATGTAAAATAGAGAAGGCCATTGACTGGTGGTTAAGATAAATCACAGTGGTTTGCCTGCACTCATCTAAGCTTGTATAGCAGCCTAAATCAGGGGAAAAGAACAAAAGCTGGTAATGGTGGGCTCTAGCCGAGCCTGATCAACACACTTCAGGAACATTATACAGAGTACTTTGCCCAAGAACTTTCAAATTTAGGCCTGTTTAACCCTTAAAAATATTCTTGACACTTCGGCATCTACTTGTGACAGTCTGTTTTCTAAATAAATGAGACTCTGAGAAAAAAACCTAACACTTTTCTGGAAGAACCTTCTCTTGGTAGGTATAAAAGAAGGAATAACACGGAGAGAAGAGAAACCTGGATTGAGGCTCAGCTCTGCCCATTCTTTTCCAAAGAGTGAATTCTTGTGCCAGAACTTGATTCTACTTCTTTGGGGTCACAAGAACTAAGAATGTTGCTGAAACAAAAATCTGAAAAAAGTAAGGGTAGCTCAAAACATCAGTACAACTTTTCAGTGAGAAAGAAAGAAACACAAAAGCCAGAACAATGACATTCATGGTTTGGAAGTTGGATGAAGGGAGGCATTGGCCAACACAATTATTCACAGATGTATGCACTTTGAAAATGTTGCTTGTATATGTAATTAAATTTTGTAAAGACCATAATGAAAATTAAATTACAAAATTTGCAGAAAATGGATAAAATAATAGGATATTGAATTAAAATAACTCATAATTAGAAAGATAAATACCACCTGTTCTATGTATTATATTAATCCCTACTTCCAAATTTTATGTATATATTTATATATATGCTTGTTGACTCCCTTCTCTCTATATATATCCACCCATTGATCATATATATATATATATATATATATATATATATAAAATTTATCCTTCCACTGGTATTTGACTTAGAAGTATCAAACTACCAAGTAATAAAGTCAACTCCTAAACACTGAGGATAAATCTCACTATATATTCAATTATTAAATTTTGTATATGTATATATGAAAGAATAGGTATGTTTAGTGACCAAGAATCCAGAAAGGGATACATGAGGAAAGAAAATAGGCTTTAAGGAAGAGAGATGGTAATAGATCATAAGTGATATGAAAGTGGTAGAGTGAATTTCGGGGGTGGAATGGTTTAAGTGGAAACAGAGAAGTGAGAAATGAAGAGCTATTGGGAAAATCAACAAAAAAGTATGCATTAAAATGTCATAAGATAATCTGATGCCTGGAAAAATAATTAAAAGTTAAAATAAATACAGGTATGGGAATAAAATACAATTCTACAACTTATTTTAAAACTAAGGTAAGAAAATGTACTACTCAGGAATAAGTAATATATCTGGTGTGGGGGAAGAGGGAGTGAAAGACAGAAGTGCTGGAGCATCTTTTTTATGGGATGATTAGACCCTGCAGTTGTCAAGTAGATAGGCTTCTGAACTCTTTCTCAGGCTGTCCTTTTGCTGAGCCTACATTAGACAAGTGCCCAAGACTGTCGGATCTGACCTCACTTTGCCAGATTTCTGCCTTTGAAGAGAAACACAGACTATTCTGACCAAAATTGCACAGTTAGCTTTGTGTTCTACAGATCAGGCAGATTATTCTGCCATCCCTAGATTCCCATTTCATACATCCAGTGGTGGTTTGTGCTCTAGGTGGCCAGTGTCTCCAATGTGCTTTAGGAGCGGAAGAAGCAAACATAAAACCAAGAACGGTGAAGAGTTTCAAAATCGACTGATATTACACACTGTGCTTTGTGGATGCAGCTGTAAGTGTGACACATCCCATAGAATCTTCAGGGAACTGACAGCCATGGCTCTCATGGCACATATTGACTGAGGCATTGACCCACCCACTGGTCTTTAACTCAGTTACCAAATCCCAGGTTATAAAGCCAGCTCCTAAACGCTAAGGGTAAGTCTAGCAGCACCTTCATCCCTCACAGCCTAATCTAGTTCTCCAGTTCAACACTTTTCTATTCATTTTGGTATGGTCCCCAAATGTCCAAGGATTTTTCTTCAGGTTTTTTAACACCCTGGGGCTATGGAATGCTGAGTTTAAGTCCTAGAGCAGTAATTATTCCCTGAAATTAGACCTACTGGGTTACTGTTTTCAACAGTTGTTTTCTTCTCTTGATGAACTTAGTTCATATATAAAGTTGGATATAAAGTAGAAGTTCTCATTTTTTAAGTGAAAAGATTATCTTCCAAAGAGAAGACAAGAATTGATATAATGAAGTCCCTCAAAATCATAAATGGCTTTTTAGTGATTAAAGTAATGTGAGAAAAAACAAATATATACAGCATAAGAAAGAAAAATCCATAATATTTTGATTTATACTACATAAATCAACTCATTTTGTAAGACTTACGTTACATAAAATTTGCACTAACAACCTTCTTCATTTTAACTAAACTGGAAAATAATTAGCTGTTTTAATATATTACTATAATATATTATGAGGTCCATGATAAAAAGACAACATTGTATACTAAATGTGTTTATTTTGAGCATGTGAGGTAGGATCATTATTCTTGTGATTTATCAGCTTATGGAATATAATTTCATTTCATTTTCAAAAAGTCATCATATTGTATACTGACCTAGAATGAGAGAGCAAAAGAAGTTTCATAGTTACATTTCATGTTAGCTGATAGGTTAGAACTACATCATTAAACCTAGGATCTTGGTAGATATACTTCTCTAATCTGTAATAGGTGTGTATGTGAATATGGATGACTCAATTGGGAAATAAGCTGTACTACATAAATCTTCCCTAAATATCCTAACAGTGTCTACTTTGTTTCACAATGTTCCCATTTCCCTTCTACCCTCAATCATGTTGTATCAGGTGGAAATGTGTTTAGATTATATATAAATAATTATAATACTTAAACCCTGCATTTGCCCTGGAGAGGCATTTGCCCTGGAGAGGCATTTGCCCTGGAGAGGCATTCGGCCTGGAGAAGCATTTGGCCTGGTTAAGCATTCAGGCTTCTAGCAGCAGTTCAGCTGAGAGTCATTTGGATATGAGGACATAGAGGCTTCCAGTCTGAGGAAGCAAGACCAGCTGAGGATCCGGCAAGGTGAGATAGCTGTGGCTTGTTCTGTCTCTCTGACTTTCCAGTGTTCACCCCAATACCCGGCTGAGGTTTGATTTTATTAATAAGAACTTTTAAGATTCATGCTACATCTGGCGCCCAACGTTAGTGGTACGAATTCTTGAAAAGACCCGAGCTACACTCAGCCGGTAGTGGTGGCGCATGCCGGTAGGTTTTACTGAAGGAGGGAGAGGCAGGAGGATTCCGAGTTTGAGGCCAACATAGGAGAAGCTTCGGCCGGGGCTGAGCCACAAACAGCAGTGGGACCATGGAGGCAGTAGCTACTGCTCCACGTTGCCGGCTCCTTCTCATTGTGTTGGTGACTGAGATGATGCTGTTACCTGGGATGAAGGGTTTACTGCTGCTGGTTCAGAGAAGAATTACCAGGACCATTGTGTTACAAGAAAACATCGACAAAGTTCAGTTTGGAAAAGTTTGGCAAGACAAATGGTGGGGAGAAATTGCTGTGAAGATTTTCTCTTCTAGGGAAAAATGTTCATGGTTCAGAGAGACAGACATTTATCAGACTGTGTTTACTCCAAACCACAGAGGAGGCACAAAAAAAAAAAAAAAAAAGTCTGCAGGGAACCACGCCTAACAGTGACTTTGAAATCTTCAAAAAGACGACAGGACTCCACAATGATGATTCTACAAGGACTATGGTAAAGCCATTAAGCTGATTAACACCAAGGAAAGATCGACTTTGGAGTACAAACTGTTTAGGACAATTTCGAAATGACTAGCTGAGATGATCCAGCCTGACAGACTACTCGAGCAAGGACTTGTGACAAGCCCTGAAATTTCCTATTATACGGAGACTGGACAAATGATACAGGACTTGACAATTAACCTAAATTTTTTCTTTTCAAGATTCCCTAAAGATATCTTCACCCCTAGAAAGCAAAAAGAAAAAGAGAATAAGATATGAGATAGATCATTGAATCTACTCTGAGAAAAAAGATAAAGAAATAATAGGATAAATAGGTAGATCACTGAATCTACACTGAAGAAAAATGGGGAAGATATAAAAATGACAAAAGTTAGACTACTGAATGTATTATGAGAAGAAAAAAGAGAATATGGATGTGATAAGATAAAAAGGGAGATTATGGAATCTACTTTTAAAAAGGAACTACTTGTTTTAAATAAGATAAGTAATGAAAATTTTTTGGTCTGAGTTTATCAGATGTTACTGGACTGGACATTGTTAATATAATGGACTAGACATCATTAACGTAATCTTGACTATATGTATTGTATATACTTATTGGATAGTTTTTCTTGTATTAGTTATAAGCTTTTTTAATTTTAGACAAAAAGAGAGGAAATGTGGTATTGTGTTCCCCAAAATATTGTGTACCTTAATAAACTTATCTGGGGTCAGAGACAGAGCAGCCACAATATTAAATAGAGGTTAGGCAGTGGTAGCACACGCCTTTAATCCTAGCATTCCAGAGGCAGAAATCCATGTGTTCAAGGATATACCCAAGCATGGTGACCAACGCCTTTAATCCCAGAAAGCAAGCCTTCAATCCCAGGGAGTGGTGGTAGAAAGCAGAAAGGTATATAAGGCGTGAGGACCAGAAACTAGAGGCATTTGCCCTGGAGAGGCATTTGGCCTGGGCAGGCATTTGCCCTAGAGAGGCATTTGACCTGGAGAAGCATTGGCCTGGTTAAGCATTCAGGCTTCTAGCAGCAGTTCAGCTGAGAGTCATTCGGATATGAGCACACAGAGGCTTCCAGTCTGAGGAAACAAGACCAGCTGAGGATCTGGCGAGGTGAGGGTAGCTGTGGCTTATTCTGTCTCTCTGACCTTCCAGCATTTCACCCCAATACCTGGCCTGGGTTTGATTTTATTAATAAGACTTTTAAGATTCATGTTACAATTTTTATTTGTATTTTTTGTTGTTTCTCCTTCATCTATTCATCCCAGTTTTAATAGTTCTGAAACCAAGAGTATAAGCCAACCAATTATATATTTTATGTGATTATATATACATAATAAAAATAAACTGCTTTAAAGAATGTTGTGAGGATGACCAGGGTCTGTACTGTCATGTGTGGCTGCACTGGTGCCTGAGGGCCATACCACCACATGGGCCATCTTGATCTAAGTGGCCTGTGCTGCCTGCCACTCAGGGCCATGGAGGAATCTGGATCTGGACTACAGCTGAGGGCCATGTCTGTTTCCATAGTCCTACCACTGCCTAAGTCTGTGTTGATGTCAATGGCCCATGTTACCACCAAGGCCACAAGTATACCGAAGTTCTAGGCTACCACCTGCGGCCATGCTGAGGTTGTATGGATATACAGCTACTGGGGCCATGCCTACCTGAGTGACCTGCACTGCCAGGGTGTCATTTGAGATGAGCTGCTGCCAAGGGCCATGTCTGGGCCCATGGCCTACCACAGCCAGGGTCAACTTTCATGTCTGTGGCTCCTCTTACCACAGAAAGATGAGCAGATGTCCAGGATCTGGGTAACCATCTGAGATCATGTGGGAGCATTATGATCTGAGAGGCTACACTGGCCCCCAGGGCCATGGTGACAATGGGGCCCAGGCTGCTGCTGTTGGTCATGTCTGGGTCTATGGTCCTGATGCAGCTGGGGTCTGTGTTGATGTACTTTGGCTGTGTTACCACAGAGGCCCATGCGAACCATATGTTGATTCATGTGTTGACCCATGTGTTGAAGTATATAAAGTTGGTGCTGAGCTGATGCCTCCCCTCACTGGCCTAGACCCTCATAGGAAAGCTGGTCCCAGCATTTGGGAAACTTGACCCAACCCCTCACTACAATTGTGGGAGATCTGGCTATGCCTCTCACCTGAAGATGGTGGTCCTAGTAGCCCAGGCTGACCAACATAGCTGCTACTCAGACACTCATCCAGGGCTTTGAGAGGGCACTCCCCAACATATACCCCATCTATAGCCTGCTACAATGTGTGAAGGGACTGGCCCTGTGGAAACATAGTCTTAGGATCTCCATGACTCGGAGCAACAGCAGTATATCCAAGGGTAGTTTCAAGTGAGGGTCCAACATTGATCATATACCAGAAACCAGTGGCCTTGAATCTGATCAACAACATATTACACAATGATCAATGTCATGTTAAGCTGTTTGGACAAAAGGGTACACTGCATGATACATAGAAGTTCCCAATGCCACTGAAGAAGTAATGAAGAGGTGATGGAAAGGTAGGAAAGACGGATTGGGAAGAAGTGTTATTGTTGTTGTTGCTGCTTTTGTTGTTTGTTTGATTTTCTTAAAAAATTGCTTAATATTTTTTTATATTTTTTATTTATATTATTTTATTTTATAATTTATTTTTAAGTTTTCCTTTGGAGGGGAAGCTACAAGGTAGATATGAAGGGAGTAGGAAACAAGAGGGACTCAGGTGCATGATGTGAAATTCCCAAAGAATCAATAAATAATTATCTTTATAAAAGAAGGAAAAGTTCAATAAAACGATTTAAAAGAGATTAAGAAATACAAATGAAAGAAAATAAAGGCATTGAAACAGAAACCACCAGTGATCTATAAGCATCAAAAATGTAGAAAATAAAGCAACTAATGTTTGTAAATCTGTTAAATTGATGGCAATGATAAAGTTGTTGAATTAAACTATTTTTGTTAGGAGAGGATTATTGGTAATAACCTATATCTGCTATAAAGAGAATCTTCCTTCATAAAGGAGTTGGATCTGCAATAAATTATGTGATAAAGTGGTAGGTAGGTAGTTGAATACTATATTCATTCAGCAGAATGATAGTAGATTCTGTAGGATCTATGGCCTCTCCAGTTTCAAGTCTTTGGTTATTCTGTAATATCTGGCATGGGGTTTTCACTATCAAATGTGTCAAGTGCACCTTTAGTTCAATTAGATGGCTGTTGGTTACCCTAGGTGATCAGTGCCACTATTAAACAATGTGGCATATCTTGTACTTATTGTACTTATTATTGTACTTCACAGGATATAATCTAGATAGGAGAGCTGATTGCTTTTCTCCCCCAGCAACCTGCATACCAACATTCTGCATGAGAGCTAGACATCTTCCAGGAGACTTTCAAGACTATACAAGCTTGATTACTCCAAAGTTTTGTGACTAAAATTTGTAGTGACCTAAGCAATAAAGTCATGTTCTCAAGCTTTGGGAGGCAATCATAAATTCCTGATCTCCTGAACAATTTTATCTGTGGATTATCAAGAAGATGATTCCTCCCTAAGCTGTACTGTCTAATTGATACAATAATATTAGCTTATGCAGAGTTTTAATGAATAAAAATAAATAAAAGGAAATGCTACATAGTCAGGGCCTATGAGTTCCTCCTAGGAGCTGCTTTAGATCGCAGCTCAGGTTTATCATTGAATTCTCCCCAGGAGCCAGGCTGGCTCTAATTCTCTTTATCCTGAAAAGCTGTAGTCACAGGTTTCAGTGTGCACTATTAGCTGAAACAAAGCTTCAATTTAACTTCAGGTTAGACCAGATGCCTCGCTAATGGTTTTTAAGATAAATAACCCCAGAAAAACAATCTACAGTTCACAAGGAAACATAGCTGAGCTGTCTGATTAATTTAGGCTAGGACTGCAAATACAAAACAGCTCAATTAGTGGTTGCTGACAGATGATTAATTCCTTGTACCCATTCCTGACCTAAACTGGCTGATATGGGTATGCACCCTGAATATTAAGAGTCCAGCTGACTGACATTTTTAATCTATAATCTTTTTGGGTCCTGCTGTTATGCAAAGAACAGGAAGTAGAACCCAGACATCTAGAAAGAGTGTCAACTGGAGCAGATGCTAATAAATTTACGATATCTCAGGAACTTTGACCTGAGGCTTAACTAGAGGATTTGTGGCATTATGAGTTTCTTTCAGAGCAAATGTCAGAGCCTGATATGAAATGAGGGCTTATAAAATAAATAACAAATTGAAATCAGTTTTTGGAAGCTTTCAAAATTTCACCAAGAAATATATATATGTATTTAAGATATTTTTAATAGAATTCTCAGAGTCAAAGCTAAAGAAATTTTATTTTAATGAATTCTTGCATGATTTACTCTCCAATGAAGAATGATCAGTTATTTATATTTTGAAGTTTTGTTAATACAACAAATTATTAGTTTTTCAACCAAAAGTTAATTTTTTAAATTTTAAGGTAAATTATAAATTAAATCCTAATTCATTTGTTTATATAACAATAAATATACATTATTTTTCCATAATTTTTAGATGTAATCCTAATGGTAATTTGGTTAGTAATTTATACTTTTAGAGGGAAAGAATAGAAAGGGAATCTATACTCATGAAAGCCCAACAATACAGACCTGAGCAACAACAATCCGAGTAGTAACAGATATGAAAGTGAGAGAACAGATGAGGCCCTGCTCCTAGATAAAGAGACACAGGAAACTAACCACTGTTGAGAGAGGGAAAATTAGTCTTCCCCAGGGATGAACATTATAACTGGTTATGTGATGACAAGTAGTCATCTATTATATTTATATACTTCTTATTGGGGCATATTATTATGACTTTTTAAAGTCGTTTTGTCATTTTATTGGCATTTTTATACTTTCACATCACTTTACCTTGTGTGTTTTCTCTCTACCTACACACATACAATCCATGTGCATTTTCCTTTTCTGCCCATCTTTTTATAGGTGTGTCGGCTGGATCTCTGTTTTGGCCATTATAAATAGCACAACAACGAACATGGGTGTGCAAGTATGCCTGTAATATTACACTGACTTAGCTTCCTTCAGGTGCATACTCACTAGAGCTAGAGTTGAGTCATAAAATAATTCTTTGTTTAGTTTTTAAGGACCTTCCACATTGACTTCCACAGTGACTGTGTTAAATAGGTAGGATTGGTAACTTTGGAGACTATTAATGATACATCACTCATGGCCTGCTTTACACACCACCTTCATTTCCATGGTATCATTAAAGTACTTATCATCATGCTTTCTGGTCCAAACAGTGGAATACAGTTGGCATCAAATGGAAAATGTCAATGAACTTTGCTCTAAAGATCAGAAAATTAAATATTATACCTCTTACCATAAAAGATTACCAAGCTTGACCTATCAATCACTTGTCAAAGAGTCTGTCACCTGCCTCAGAAGAACTGACTAGCTTGAAGATATGCTAGAGAATGGGAGGAATGAATGTCCTATAAAGATGTCATCCCTTGTCCTTCTCAGACATCTCTCCTTCAGCTAGATACTTACAAAGCCACTGCCATGTATCTTGTGTACTCAGAAACACGTAGCATTTTCCTCTCTTTCTTTCCATTTCTCTATATTTTAGATACAAAGACCTAATATGCTTATGTGACACTACGGCCTTCTCACTCGTTTTTCTGGAGCTCCCTCTCTCTGCTACACACCTTTGCCAAACTCACTTGTTGAGTATGCTGGCTTTCATAGACCCTAAGTCAAAAGGCAGAATTTTCATATTTCCTTTTCCTTACATCCCTGCAATGGGAAGCTGTTGAGATTTACATCTAGCCTAATCTTTTTTAGGCTCAAAATTAATAAAATTTCCCTTGAGCTTCTTTTATGTTCAGTTTTTTATTTTTATTTTTAGTAATGAAAGTAAGGATCTGAAAAAGCAACACATCAGTATTTCACTGGTGACAGTTGCTGAATAAGCATATACATACACACAGATATGTATGTAGACACACATATATATTTGTATGTATGTTTGTGTGTATCTGTATGTATATATGAATAATACATTATATTAGATATAATATATATTATACATATGCATTTTAAAAAATATAAATACAATTCAGTCTTTTCTTCCACCCAACTCATCTCATGTCCCTTCAATCCCCTCAAATTTACGGCCTCCTTTCCGTTAATTATAATTTTTACTGACATATATACACATATACATGTATAAAGTATTAAATACAACCTGCTTAATCTGTTTAGTATTGCTGTATGTGTAAGTTTTCAGCACCATCCACTTGTTATTGCATAACCAGTTATATAGTTCAGCACCGGCAGGGATTAATTTCCCTCTCTCAATATTTGTTAATCTCTTATAGCTCTTAAACTATGAGTAGGGTCCCTTGATATTGCTCCCTTTCACATTAGTGTGACTACTGGTGTTATCATTATTATTGTGACTACATGCTTTGGCAGCCACATTGTTGAGATTTCATGAGTGTACATTACCTGTCATTTCCTTTATAAAGATATAGGACAATTTTAAATGCAGTGGACATTATTGTGTGTGTGATAAAATAGTTTGAATGTTGTTAAAATCTGTGCAAATGTTCTTCTAATTAACAGAGATTAAGAACGTGTTCAGCACAAGTGGGTCTCTGTGCCTATATCTGCTTCTTGTGCCTTTTCTTAGGGACTTTACATTCTGTTCATTTGTTTTGTCCTATTATGATGTATTTGCTTTCATTTTATCTTATATTTTCTTTTATTATTATCCCTTTGAACACTGTTTTCTAATGAGAGACAGAAAGGGAGTGGTTCCAGATGGAGGGGAGTTGGGGAAGAACTGAGAGGAGTAGAAGGAGGGGAAACTTTAATCAGGATACATTTTATGAAAAAAAGAGGCTGTTTACAATGAAAGAAATAAAAGAATGTGTTCAGCATTATTGTCACCATAAGAGTTCTTTAGAAATTGATATAATCATCATTAGCCACACTTTATCCATTTGAAATCAAAATTTAGATGCTAGGGTTTTATTTAAGAGAAAGAAAACACTGTGTTCTACAGATTGTGTCTCTCCATTGTCCTCTTCCATTTTACAGAGCTAACTGAATGGTTGAGAAATGAAATTAAAATATTTGGTGAATAACTAAAAAATGGGAGAATAGAAATAAAGAGAAAGTTACCACAGATTCTACCAATTTGTTTACTTCTGTGATTAAGAACTAAAAGCAGAATCCTATCCTTTGAACATATTCATTCAAAGATTTTCAAAACACTTTCAACTCTAACCATTTGTAAAGTATATAGGAAGAAAATTGTAGTTATGCTAAATATATAAATAATAAATATAATTTATCAATAACTCATATGATTTTATAATTTATATAAAAACACAGATTATTTAAAGTCACAACAAATATTAATATTAACATGTTACTTTATGGTGAATGATTTAAGATTTGACAAATATGAAAGTCTACTTTTATCAACTCCACATTTTTCTTTTGGTTAACATTATTTGTACATTTGTATCTTCATATGTAACATATTGTATGTTTTGTTGTTTAATTTCTACTACATAGAATTGAGTAAAAATAAAATTATTTTCACTTCAGATATAGAACTCTCTACTTTATTCATAAGGAAGCCAAACTTGTACTTGGAAATTTTATTTAGTGGTTTGGAAGTCAAAGAATATATGAAAGCATAGATACATGTTCACTGTGTGTCTTCAAGAACAGAAGAATAGTATCATTCCCACTTCCATGATACAAATAAAGGATGAGAAAACAAGATTAGTCAATAATCTTTGTTAATTATAAGATGTATCAGGTTTCTAATACCTTTAGGTATTTAGGGTAGGTTGTGAAGAAATAACTGCAAAACACTGTCGGTGCTTAGCATCTTAATGCTAAATCTTCACAAAGCCTCTGTTACTAATGCTGGTTCCTATGGAACCAGCTTTAAGAGAAAATTAGATTGCCATTAATGATCAGAATTTAGTGTTTTTACTTAATTATTTTTGGTATTAATAGGTGTTGATATATTTTTAGTTAAATTAACTTGCTGGGGGATATTGTTCTGTATGCTGTGAATATGTGTTGCTCTGATTGGTTGATAAATAAAACACTGATTGGCCAGTAGCCAGGCAGGACGTATAGGTGGTATAAGCAGACAAGGAGAATTCTGGGTAGAGGAAGGCTGGGTCAGGAGTCACCAGCCAGACACAGGTGAAACAAAATGACAAGGCGTAACTGGGAAAAGGTACCAAGCCACATGGCTAAACATAAATAAGAATTGTAGGTTAATATAAGTGTAGGAGCTAGTTAGTAATAAGCTTAAGCTAATGGCTGAGCAGTTATAATTAATATAAGCTTCTGAGTGATTATTTTATAAGCAGCTGCAGGACTGTGGGTAAGAGAGTTTTGTCCCGACCACAGGGCCAGGCGGGACACAGAAAGTCTTCCAACTACAGTAACTAATTTATGCTTTTGTTCTGACTGATAACAGAGATCAACAATTAGTATATATTGAACACTTAGACCCAATATTTTGTGTCTCTCCAAATTGCTGTTCACTTATGTCACTTTAAGGCTAAAAGTGTAGTGACAGAAAAAGTCTATTATTGTGTGTATGTAACCCGATCATTCATTAAAAAAAAACACATCTTTCTATATGCAAAATCTGTTAAACACCTTGTAAGCCTGTGTCCTTTGATATGCAGATTGAGATAAGAAATATGCCTCAGTCTGTATGTTCAGTGATGTAGTTTAAAGTACTGGAGGAAATAGAGCAGAAAGAATTCAAGTCTCTGGAAAACTCTTTTATTTTTCCTTTAAATATACACAAAAACAAGCCTGAGCTAATCATGAGTGGTTACATCAGCCACTGCTATTATCATGATTAACTATCATTATAGCTATCACTAAAATGAATGAGCTCCTCGTCAAAGGGGGCACTATTTTCTTTTTGTTAAATGACAAGGAAAAAATCAATTTGAAATAATATGTTTCCCTATTTGTAAGTGCAAGCAAGCACATTCACACAGTATTTCACACCTCAAACTAATAGTTACTACACTAAACAGTCTTTTAAAACAGAATATTGCCAGTATTCTACATTATCTTCATTTCCTTTTCTATATTTTTTTCCTTGTTCTTCGTGACTTGCTCATTTTGACTCTGTTTTTTTCTGTGTCATTTTTAAATATTTTCATTCAGTTGACTTTTTGAGCATCTATTTTTATACATTTGCTTTCACATGGAAAGGGCAATGGAAGCACATTGTTCATATCAAATACATTTGTTATTTTCAGAGTCTTTATTAAACCCTTATTACATCAAAGGGGGAACCATATAGATCAACACTGCATTTTCTGTGATGTTTTATTTGCTACAGAAATTGAAGATGTATTGATCTATTATACTGACTATTTTCTTTGTCTAAAATTGCTATCAGATTTGTTTGTTCATGATTTTGCTTTCTTAAAAACATTATCAATAATGAGTTATTATGATATTTACCGCTTTACTAAATATGAGTAAGAAGGGAGCAAACAATGGGGAAATGTTTCCTGTCTTCTTCTACTTATTGGAGTAACCTAACACCCTGCCTTCTTCAATCCTCACCTCCCATCCTGCACAAAGCTCAGCATTTAACACACTTTGTAGTACTTCTTCTTCCCAGAAGCAGGAGTTTGGCTGGCTCATGGCTACTTCAGTAGAAAGCACAGGATGAACAGAAAGTGGCATCTAGGATTCTTCAAAACTCTACTTCAGTGATCCACTTCTCAATCTCCTAAATATTCCATAATCTATCCAAATGCTGTCATTTTAGGAACCAAATATTTAAACATATGAAACTATGAAGACATTTTACTGTCAAATCACAATATTTTGCCCCTGATATCCATGGACTCATGGTCTCTCATAGTGGAATATATATGTACTCAGTCCAACTTCAAAAGTCTCCACAGTCTTTAGTAGTTTCAAGACTCTTCAAAACTCCCAAATCCAGTCTTCTTTGATACAATGTATCATTGATACAACTTAAGAACTATGTGTCATGTGGGAAAAGTGTAAAATCATAGCAAACTACATATTTCTTACATTTTTGGCAGTTTCCAAGTAATTTTATTCAGAATTTTGTGTTTGTTTCCTGAAGCAATAAATACTATACAAAGCAGTACAAAAATGGCTACCATTTTCTCTTCCCTGCTTCCCCCATCTGGGGACAATTCCCTGGGCAATTTTATGCAGGGACTCTGCTTGTCAATTTAGTCCAGCAAATGAGGCCATAAAGGTTTAAACCCTTGACTCACTTTTGGAGACTTTGACTGGGGTAGGAAAGCATTTAGAATCAGGTGACTAGTCTAGGGAAATGGATTAGTGGTTTTGGTCTTTTTTTTTTTTTTTCTTTCGTATGTTTGTTTGTTGGTGTGGGGAGATGGCACCTGGGGCAGAACCTACCCCAAAGAAAAGCGTGTCTAAAATGTTCACGGTTCCTTCTCTTCGCCTCAAAAAGTGACATTTATTCAAGGAAAGAGAGAATTTTAAAAAAAACAAAAACAAAAGAACCTCAAACAAGATGTCCATCCCTTGGCTCCCTTTTATCCCCCTTCCAGCTGTTCATAAGCCCCCATAGACTGAGCCCTGGTTAGGAATTGGTAGGAGGATAGACTCTCAAATGAGGTCAGCAACATTAAGGGGCATCTTAATGAGGTGTTGTAGAATGTCTCAATGTCTCGAAGAGCCCTTTTGTCTTCTTCTGTCACCGTGTTAATAACCACACCCTTTATGGCTAAAGTGACCACCACGACCAATTCTGTGGATGTAATTTTCCCTGTTCCTGGGAAGGTCATAATTGATGACTAGGGAAACCTGCTGTGTATCAGTGCCTCTGGTCAACAGGTCAGTGGTAATTAATACACTGCTAGAATCAGACCAGAACTCCATCATGATCACACCTCATTACTTTTGTTCCATATATCCATGCCTGGAAGAAACAGTGAAATCCCAGGCATGCATCTTCTCAGTGAGCCAATCTACCTTCCTTCTGGTATTGCTAAAGATTACAGTCTGGGTGATAGTCAGGGTTTCATACAAGTCATACAATGTGTCAAGCTTCTACTCCTCTCATTCCACATTAATGTAGAATTGGCTGATACTCTCCAGGGTCAAGTCTGCCTTCTTGACAAAAATCCAAACGGGATCTCTCCTGAACTTCTTGGTCACCTCAAGGACATCAGAAGGCATTGTAGCAGAGAACAAAACTATCTGTGTGTTACTGTTGAGCTTTAGGAATGTATCATAGATCTGGTCCTTGAACCCACGGCTTAACATTTCATCTGATCCATCTAGTACAAACATCTTGAAGTATTTGGGGAAAAGGTATGTCTGGTTAAGCATATCAAACGTCCAGCCAGGGGTTTCCAAATGATAGGGGGAACTTCCATCTGCAGGTTCTGCACCTCAGCACAGACGTTGGTGGCCCCAATACAGGCATGTCAAGAGGCACTTGCCTATGTAGTCTCCTAATTCCATGACTACTTTTTTATCTGTTGAGCCAACTCACGAGTGGGTGCCAGAACCAAAGCCGGAGTGGCCTTTAGATCTAACTCAGTCTGCTGCAGAATTGATATGGTGAATGTAGCTGTTTTTCCGTCCCAGACTGGGCTTGATCAATCACATCATAACCCTTGATACAAGGAAGAATGCCTTGCTGCTGGATGGTGGAGGGCTCCTAAAAACCGTAGGCATAAATACCACGGAGGAGGGATTCTGAGAGATTCATGTCATCAAAGATGTCCACAATCTCATTCCAGTTAAACTCGATGACGCTTTCAGGCTCCATCCCCTGGGGGCCATTGTCTCTGGATCAAGAGTTCTGACTTGAAGACACGATGTTAAAACCTAGTCATACTTCTAATATACAATAGTAAAATGTAAATGTCCTTATGAAAGGAACAAATGAGGACACAGCAAGGAAAATCCAGGCTAAAGCAAGGTCATAACCCAACGGCAAAAAAAAAAAAAAAAAAAAAAAAAAAAACCCACAGAACTCACTATCTTGCATATATGATTCATGTTAGAAATACGTTGGCTCCAAAGGGTTTAGGGGTACACTGTACCTCCATCTTTATTGAATGCTGTATATACAAGCTTTTCCTTGGGCTACTCCAGTCTATACTTGGAGTTTTCCTCCTAGATGTTCCTTGTTCCTGGCATTTCCTACATACCGACGTATGTTTCATTTTCACAGCTCCTAGCAGTTCCCTCTACGGGATTCCTTGCAGAGATTCTTACTCTGACCCTGCTACTCATTTCTTGATTTCTGGCTTCATGGTGTAAGACTGCATGATCCCTCATTCTTGGAAGTGCCATGTCTACAAAACTAATGTCAATTGGATTACACCGGTAAACTGCTTCTGATTGGAATGGTGCCTGGACCTAAGCACCACATTCTTTTTTTTTTTTTTTTTTTTTTTTTTAGACAAGGTTTCTCTGTGTAGCTTTGGTGCCTGTCCTGGACCTCACTCTGTAGACCAGGTGGGCCTCGAATTCACAGAGATCCACCTGGCTCTGCCTCCCTAGTGCTGGGATTAAAGGCATGTGCCACCACTGCCCAGCCATGCACCACAGTCTTATCAGTCTTATCAGTAGTGGTTTCTCTAGCTCTTGGCAGCTGAATCTGCAAAATCTCTGTATTTGGCATATTTTTTTCTCCCTGTGGAATTCTCACTTTGGCATTTCTCCTTTCACATAAATTTCCAGTGTTGCAAATTGAAGCCTTTAATGGGTTAGGTATTGTCTTCAGGAAGATTTCATGTCTCAGTAAAGAGAATGTTCCATTTAATAACAATGACAATGGATTTCTCACCTGGTTCTCCTTTTCCACAATATTAAACTTGCTCATACAACTTTCTTCATGAAACCACATTTTCTTCTGGAAGTTTATTCATCCTCAATGTAGACCTCAATAAGAGCATTGGTTGGTAGCCGTAGTATAGATGGAATAGTAGCCTGTCTTGGAATTGCTTCTGTCAAAAAAAAAAAAAGATTCATTACCTTAAAACTATTTAAAAACTCACTCATGGTTTTAGACATGGGGAGAAGGTAGCCAGATTATTTGATAAAACTTAACTTTAATGAACTCTAGTCCAGTTCCTAGTAGAGACATTGTTCCCCCGGGAAACCTCATGATGGACACTTAATCTGCATCTTCTGTCTTCTGATATTCCAAACTCATATTAGGACCAGCCATTAAGCTCTCTTTACATCATTTAAGGCTTTTTCTATCACAAAGGTTCAGACTCTTCCACATTTCTAATTCAAAATTTTTTTTCCAGAAAGCAAAGAATTGAATGATCAGTTTTACAATAGCAACGACCCTACTTATAAGAGCCAATTATTGTATTAGTTACTTGTCTTTGTGCTGTTGAAAAAATACCTTGTCAAATCCATTTTAAGGTGGAAGGGGTATATTTTCAATTACTTTTTCTGTAGAGTACTGTCTGTTTTGGCAGGGAAGGCATGGTAACTGGAAAAGGAGGCTGACTGGTTATCTGTATTGGCAATCAGAAAGCAGTGTGCATTTATTTTAAAAGTACTTCATGAAATTACAACATTTCTTCTTTCCTTCTTCTACCATATTATGATCATTATTACATCACATTAGATTATTTTATTTTAATTTTGAAAGAACTAAATTTATAATCTATATTTCAATTTTTTGAATGCCCTCTTAGAATCAACATTTACTCTCTCCTTGTCTGTAATTTTTCCATCCATTGTTTCTCATTATCTTGCCCATTTTCTTCCTTCCCTCTCTTTATTTCCCCTGTCTTTTCCTTTCCCTTCCTTCTTTGCTTTCCTCATCCTCAACATTTGTTCTCAGTGTTTATTTCTGCCATCTCATTCCTTGTAATAATTAACTTGGCATCTTGGGTTGTTGTTTGTCCATATAATGTTATCTCAGAGCATCTATGATTTGATTATATTAGATAAATTAGAGATGTCTAGTTTCCTATCATGTGGAAGACAAAAAATCCAACATTCTGTAGTAGTTTTTCACAGATCCAAGATAACCCAAATCTAAAGTGATATTAGCAAAAGAAATGTATATAATTAGTGTCTTATATAAAAGTCAAACTTCTCACTTTATTAACTGTATCAAGAAATTACATGAATCTGACATACATTTTCAGCTTTGATAATTGACTTGTATTTCTTTATTCATCTTTCTTTTTATTTAATGATAAAGCAATTACTTTTGATTATTTTTGCCCCAATTTATATCTTTTATTAAAAATTGTATATATGCTGTACATAATGGTATATTATATTATGTGTAACCATTGGTATTTCTAATCAGGTATGAGATTGTGAGGTAATGTTTCAAGAAAGGTAATTATGACTAGGAGATAATTCAGGTAATATTACATCACTTACTTAGGAACCATAAATTATATTGTTTGGTTTCAAATTTCTAGGCCAACTTGAAGCAGCAAGAAAAGAAAAAGAAGATAAAAACAGATAACATTTCATTAATAATATTCACTCCTATGCAGCAGGTCACCATCCATTACTAAATATGTACCTTTTATTAGGATAGATTTGAAGAAGCAGTCATAAAAGATTTAAGGAAGACTCCTGTAATTGTCATTGTTAATAAATTATAATAACCATCCATCAAACTGGGCAGTTTTGGCCTCAGTGAAAATCTACTAGATTAGAACTGTCCACTTGAAATGACTATGAAACTAGTTATCAAATATCATTGACATTTCCTTAGAGAGTCAATTTTCTTACTTTATGTTTACTTATGAAATTTTCTAATCACTTCCCAGAATCAACCACATGTTTCAAATCATACTTTTGATACACTCAAGTAGTAAAACAAGAAGTGAATAAATATTTTAAATTTTGAATTAATTATCAAGAAATTTCCTTAATTCTTTTGAGAAATATGTGATATCCAATTTAAAAAATATATATCTACCCTCAGTATTCAACTATTCCAATTGTATTTCTATTTTATCATTAGACAAAGGAAATATTATATTTTTATACTATTTCAAACTAGAACTAATTCCATTAGGAACACTGATAAATGGTACTTAAATAATGATATATTGATAATTTAATTTTGTCTAATTCATTTTTCCATCTTGAAAATTTAATAAAGGATTCAGAAGCATACAATTTCTACTGAGGAAAAGGGGCTTTTTGGCAGCCATGAATAGGTAAGACCTAGCCATATAAAGACAACAAAGATTAGGAAAAGGGAGTTGAAACTTCTTGATAAAAACCCAGGATGCTAGTATGAATTGACCATACTGGAATGCATGTATTCTTTCTATGTGAATAATAGGTTGAAATGATTCACTTATTGGATATTGCCCACTATAATATAATGCATTCTGCCTTTTTCCTTGCCATGCAGTAAGAATATTGAATAACACATTTCTGTGTGTATATTTAAGTGATAAATTATATATTTACAGTATAATGTCTCCCTAATCAGATGTTACAAATGCAAGTTAACTAGGTGTTTAAAGACCTACTACATTATTAAATTGTTTATTTAACTTTTAAAATATATACTATCAACTCACTTTTATACATTATTGTTTTGGAAAAAGAAACTTGAATATAAAATTACAGAAGATGATAGTATGTAATCATATAGTTATAAATGTAATAATTCAGGATAAAGGTTTAGATGATGATAGGGAAATGCCTTAGAGTTTCTATTGCTATGAAGAGACATAATGACCATGGCAACTCTTGTAAAATAAAACATTTAATTGGGGTGGCTCACTTAGAGTTCAGAAGTTCAGCCCATTATCATCATAGTGGGACATGCTGGCATGCTGGTAGATGGGGTGCTGGAGAAGTAGCTGAGAGTCCTACATCTTGCAGGTAACAGGAATTGGTCTCAGTGTCACACTGAGTGAAGCTTGAGCAAAAGAGATCTCAAAGCCTGCCCCCACAGTGACACACTTCCTCTAAAAAGACCACACCTACTCTTCAAGACCACACCTCCTAATAGTGCCACTCCATTGGAGGCTATTTCTCTTCAAACCACCACAGGAATATCTTTGCATTTAGTGTCATTATAATATACTTCATAACAAAATAAGCCAACAAGTAATTAAACCCTAATCATTATCAGGTATTTTATGTAACATATAAATTATCATCATTTAAGGAATTTCTTACCTCCCCCTCAATTAGTCTAATCAACAAAATTCACCACAAATCCCTAACAGTTCTATAATCTCATGTTATTATTCATATATGTGCCTTTATGTTTGTCTTATGTGTAATTCTAGGTCCTGTCCCTTTCAAAATATAAACCATCACTAGGAAAAAATAATTTAATGTTTGGAGATGATGACTAAAGAATATAGGTGGTTATTTTTTTACTCTTTGCTCTTTGGGGCCTGCCATCCAGCTTCTAAATAAATACACAAAGACTTATTCTTACTTAAGAATGCCTGGCCTTAGCTTGGCTTGTTTCTAGCCAGCTTTTCTTAAATTATCACGTTTTTTTGCCTTTGGGCTTTTACATTTCTCTATTTCTGTATATCTTTTTTTTCCTTCTTACTCTGTGTCTGGTTGTGTGGCTGGGTGACTGGCCCATGGCATCCTCCTCTCCTCCTTTTCTTGCTATTCTTTGTCTCTTTTCTATTTATTCTCTCTACATGCCAGCTCTGCTTCTTCCTCTCACTTGCCTAGGTATTGGCTGTTCAGATCTTTATTAGACCAGTCAGTTAAACAAACGCAACATAAAAAAATGAAATACATCTCTACATCATTAAACACATATTTCACGGCATAAATAAATATAATACATCTTAAAATAATATTCTACAATAAAAGAATGCTTTAAATTTAATGTGCAGTTCTTGTGGGAGTTCAAAGGTTCAGATCGCTAAGAAGAACATATAATGCCTGGTCTCATAAGATTAAATATGTGCAAGAACTATATTTGGAATCAAACTACAGGCAAAACATACTACATTTTTGTCAAATAACATTGACAATTGTTAGTATCAATTAGTTAGTAAAATTGCATTGTTAGTATCCCAAAATGATGTAATGTTGAATTTAAAATAGATAGCTTCATGGTCATATATTGGATATGCACTCCAGCTTTTAAACTTTGTCATGATTATAACTCATTGCTTTTAGCCAGGTGTATTGAAAGAATTGGGAGAAAAATGCTAAGCTAAAATTGAAAGCCCAGCAGAAAGAGGCACATGTAATTTGGGTACAAAGGAATATAAGGTAGTTTACAAAAACACTGAAAAAGATCAAACACATTATATCAAGACAACAGGAACCATACCATGTGATTTTCTAAGTCATTGCAAGAACTTCCCCATTGAAGTCTAAGAACAGCAAGAGCACAAATTATTTAAAACATGTGCAAGGAAGGAGCTACCAGGGCCATCTAGTCCCAGAGGGGCATGAATCAGATCATTTCTGCAGATTCATTTCATCAAGCCAAACTAACAAGCATTTATACGCTGCTTCATGCATGCTTTATGTGATCGAGTTACTATACATCTAGTGACTGACATTGACATTCTCTATGTGATACCGGTTTGCAAGTACTAGTATTTTACATTTCATGTAATAGAATTTTTCACTCAGATCTTAGAGAACTCCAGAGGCACAAAATTGTGCACTGCTGTGAGTATCCCTGCTTTCTGTCCTAAGAAAGTGAAAGGATGTGTGGGGCTCTGAGATTGTAGCCTTACATGCAATAGAGATTCTGGAAAGTTAGAAGTTCCAGGAACAGAGAATACCTGCACAATGAGATGGATATAGCTAATGAAGGCATTCTAAGAATGAGGTATACATACTGCAACTATCAAAGAGATAGGAATTGGGATCCCACTCACATGTGAGATCTTTCCATGATCATTACAGAATGTACTATTGACGTCAGACATGGAATTAAAAGGGTTTAAACTTTGCCTGCTGAAGTTTGGACTTCATTGGGTACCACGCCTTTGCAAAGCACCCATGACTCTTATATGGAATGTGACTATTATAGTCTATATCACTGTGGTTTTGAATGTAACTCATTTTAGATTTTGCAGATTGAGTATCATAATTAATACTGCTTAAGTTTCTGAGAACTACTAAAGAGACTATGGGACTGAATTGAATTGCTTGTTTTATAAGATGTACATAAAAAGACAGTGGGGAAGGAGTTCATTTTTGTGGATAAAAGTGATAGACTTGTTTGAAACGTTGACAATAGGTAGATTGGTAATAGTTTCTCTTAATTATCAACTTGATTAGATTGAGAAACTCTCAGAACCTCCATAAATCAGTTCTTGGGGTAACTGTAGGTTAAATTTAAATTAAGATAAAAATGTAAAGTTTAGTTGATCCCATCACATTGTTTTAGATCCTGACTCAAACAAAGCAAAAATATCAGAAAATCTAAATATTATGTTCTTTTCTGCCTCTGGGCTGCTATGACCTGAATTCCTCTGGTCCATTATTATCTCATCATGCAAGACTGATCCTATGACACAATGAGTCAATTATAAAACTTTCAGCTTAAGCTTTATAAGATGTAAAATAGTCTTTATGATAAATTTCTCACAGAATGAGAAAAAAACTTAAAAATTTCTTCTCTATCCTTGAAGTTCATTTCTTCATGCTATGTGTATAACCTAGTAAGTTCTTTTAACAATCATATGAGTTAACATATAATACAGAGAATCAAATTTAAAAATTGCTTAAAGTATTTGCTTCTTGCTTTTATTTTATCTTAAATTGAAGTATAACTTTATTTTTTTTTCTGTCTTTATAGCGGAGCAACACTTGCTCAACCTTCTAGATTTTACCGTCACTAGTTTACCATTAGTTGCTGTTCAGTAAATGCCTAGTGTGACATCAGTTTGTATCAAGTCTCAGGTTGGTCCCATACCTCTCTCAGACTCACGTTGGTACACTGAGAATATAGCATAGAATACATATATTCAGAATGCATGTTGATTATAATGCACACTTCTCATACATTCATGAAAAATCAAAATTGCAATCACTGAAAACTTCAATAAAACTTTCTTTGTTTAACTGCATGCTGACCTAGGCATAGTCTATTAAAAAGGAACACATCACTGAAGTGAAACAAAATCACTCTAGATCTGTTATTCGAATACATCTGTCTTAAGTTTTCTATAGTTGTGATAACAGCTCAGGACCAGAAGCAACATAAGTAAAAAGTGATATATTTCAGATCCTAACACTGTAGTCACATTTCATCACTGAGTCAAGTCAGGGCACGACTCTGGAGGCAGGAATAAAGTAGAAGCCATGGAGGGGTGCTGCTGACTGGCAAACTTATTCCTGTACAAACTGCTTTGTTATACAACTCAGGCTCACCTTCCCAGGGAACCTTCTACAAGTTGTTGGCATTTTCTCAATTGAAGTTCCTTTTCTCAAATAACAAGTAGCTTGTGTCAAGTTGACAAAATACTAACTAGCATACCATCTGACAAGCAAAAAAAAAAAAAAGGAAATACAGAAGGAAACTGAAAGAAAGAAGTTGTAAATATCCCAATAAACATCTAAGTGGATTACCAAAGTGATATTAGGTATTTGCTAGGTGTTCAACGATTATATGGTTTAACTAGAAAGAGATTAGGATGTGAATAGTGGCTTAGGAAACAGGTTCCAATAAATTGACACTCTTCTGAGACATTTTCTTTCTTTAATATGACAAAACAAATTGTTTAATTGTATTAGTATATACAAATAGAATTTTAAAAAAATACAATTATATTTAGAAAAATATAAATCACTAAAAATCTTGAAGTATTAGAACAAGTATGAACCTTGGATTGTGGCTACATTTGAAGAACTGATTTGTTGTTATAGGGATGTGCTTACTCTGTGGGACTTGTTTTTCTCAGAGTGTAGACATTTTTTTTCTTCTTTTTTATTGAAAATAGATCCTTTTCTCATATACTAGATAGTTTCTCCTCCCTCTACTCCTCCGAGTTCCTTCCTACCACCCCTCCTGAACAGAAACACTCCATTTCTGTCTCTCCTTAGAAAAGAAAGGGTTTTAAGAGATAAAAACCAAACTTGACTAAAGATATAGTAAAATAAAGCAAAAACTTCAATATCTAACTATCATATTGAAGTTAGATACAGTAGCCCCAAAGGAAGAAAATAATCCTACGAGCAGACAAAAGAGTCAGAGGCTCACTAATTCTCATAGTCATCAGGCCCATAACAATACAAAGCTAATAGCTATTATATATATATATATATATATATATATATATATATATATATGCAGAGAATCCAGTGTAATCCAGGCCCAATTCACATGGGGGCCCAGTGATTGCTGTGACATTTGTTTCTGATGGCCTTGTTTTCCTAGTGTCCTCCATCTCCTCTGAATTTTACAATCTATCCACATCCACTTCTACAGAATTCTCTGAGCACTAATGGGAGGAATTGGATGGAGGCCTTGTGTTTAGAAACTCTCTTCTTACAATGCCTGGCCATGAGTCTTTACATTTCTTCTCATCTGCTGCTGAAGGAAGCCTTTCTAATGATGGCTAGATAAGACACTGATCTATGATAATTTCATATTTTATTAATTATATTCTTGACCAATAATGTTTGGTTTAACCCTTGGTCTCTGGGCTATCTAGTCTCTGGTCCTTAGTTACCCAAGCAATGTCTGGCTTGGGTCCCATCTCATGGAGTGGGCCTTATGTCAAATCAGACATTGGTTGGCTACTCCCACAAGTTCGTGCCCTAGCATATTTTTCAGGCAGGACAGATTATAGTTCAAAGGTTTTGTGGCTTACGGTGCTTTTGGTAGCTTACAGAGTATCTTCCCACAAAAAAGAGACTAGAATGTAGGTCAAAGGTTTTGTGGCATACAGTGCTTTTGGTGGCTTACAGAGTATCTTCCCACAAAAAAAGAGACTAGAATGTAGGGGTGAAGGCACCAGCTTGACTTTTCCATGTTCAATGATTTGTTGATAAAGTTCACTGCAAATTGCCTCACTGTCAGTTTGCAGAGAGCACCTCTTTCTTTTTTTTTTTTTTTTTTTTTTTTAGCATCAGCCTGGGTTGTTTGGCGATTTACAAGGGAATCCATTGGACAAAAACTCAATCAAATGCACCCCAGCCCTGCCACTAGAACCCTTGTCTGGCTACAAGAGATGGGCACTTGAGACTATGTATCCACTATTTCTAGGAGTGCTCTATAGGATCACCATCAGACTTTCTTGGAAGTTTCTGCTGCAATTAAGTTTCCATATCATCCTCTAAACCCCTTCCCCAGTTCCAGCCCTCTCTCTTCACACATTCTCTCTCCATCCCATCACCCCTGACCTGATCCCTCCTGGTTCCATAATCACTGCCCCCAGTCCACTTGTAAAATCTATTCTGTTTCCTTTTTCCAGGGAGATTCATGGGTACTATCATAGGCCAATCCTCTTTACCTAACCCCTGTGTATCTGTGGATTGTTGTTGGTTATCATATACTTGATGGCTAATTACCACTTACAAATGAATACATACCATATTTGTCTTTCTGGGTCTGAGTTACCTCACTCAGGATGCTTTATTTCCAGTTACATCATTTGCCTGCCAATTTCCTGATGCCATTTTTAAAAACACCTGAGTAGTACTCCATTGTGCAAATGTACCATATTTTCTTTATCTATTCTTCTATTGAGGGACATTTAGTTTGTTTTGAGTTTCTGGCTATTATGAATATAGCTACAATGAACATGGTTGAACTAGTGTCCTTGAGATAGGTTGGAGTGTCCTTTGGAAATATACCCAACAGTTGTATAGCTGGGTTTTGAGATAGACCAATTCCCAATTTTCTGTGCAACTGACATATTGATTTCCAAACTAGCTATACAAGTTTGCATTTCCACCAACAATGGAGGAATGTTCTCTCTGCTCCCCACCCCAGCCAACATGATCTTTCATTTGTATTAATGCTTTTAGCCATTCTGACAGGTGTAAGATGGAATCTCAAAGTAGTTTTGATTTGCATTTTTCAGAGTCTAAGGATGGTGAACATTTCTTTAAGACTTTCTAAGCCATGAGATTCCTCTATTGTGAATTCTCTGTTTAGATCTGTACTCCATTATTTTAATTGGATTTGTTGGTTTTCTTTTGAAGTGTCTTTATATATAATATCATGTATACACACACACACATATACATACATATATATGTGTATGTATATATATGCATATATATATAGGATATTAGTTGTCTATTGGGTGTAGCATTGATTAAAAACATCTTTACCATTCTGTAGGCTTCAGGTTGGTCCCACTGAAGCTTTTCAGTTTCATGAGGTCCCATATATTAATATTTTAAGTTCCTATACTATCATAGTTCTGTTAAGAAAGCTATCTCTTGTGCCAAGGTGTTCAAGGCTATTCCCCATTATCTCTTCTATTAGTTCAGTGTATCTGCTTTATATTGATGTTTTTTATCCACTTGGATTTGAGTTTTGTACAGTTTGATAAATAATGGATGTACTTGCATTCTTTGTTATGCAGACATGCAGTTTGACCAACACTACATATGTTGAAGATGCTTTCTTTTTCCAGTGCGTATTGCTGGTTAAAAATCAGATGTGTGCATAGAGTTATGTCTGGGTTTTCAATTTGATTCCATTGAATAATATGTCTGTTTTTATACAAATACCATATAGTTATTATTACTATAGCACAGTACTTAAACTTGAAATTAGGAATGGTGATACCTCCAGCAGTTCTTTTAATGTTATCCAGCTATCCTGGTTTCTTGTTTTCCATATGAATTAGATAATTGTTTCTCTAAGATCTGAAAAGAATTGTATTGGCATTTTGATAGGGATTGAATTGAATCTGTTGATTGCTTTTTGTACAATGGCCATTTTTATTATGTTAATCATTTTTTCTGATATCTTCTTCAACTTATTTCTTCAAATACTTGAAGTTTTAACATAATCTTTCACTTTTTTTTAGTTTGAGTTGCCCGAAGAAATATATTTGAGGATATTGTGAAGGGTGTTGTGATTAACCTGATTTCCTTCTCAGTCAATTAGTAATGTATACATAGGAGGGCTATAGATTTTTTAGTTAATTTAGTTCCCAGACACTTTGCTGAAAGTGCTTATCTGCTGTAGGATTTCCCTGGTTTAATTTTTAGGGTGACTTATATATAATATCCTATCATTTTCAAATAATAATACTTTGACTTCTTCCTTTCCAATTTGGATCTCCTTCAGTTTTGTTATTGCTCTAGATAAAGCTTCAAGTACAACATTTAACAATATGGAGAAGGTAGATACTTTTGTCTTTTTCCTGATTTGAGTGAAATTCCTTTGAATTTCTTTTGATTCAGTTTGGTGTTAAGTATAGACTTGGTGAAAATTCTCTTTATCATGATTAGATATCTGGCTTACATCTCTAATCTCTGCAGTACTTTTATCATCAAAGGGTGTTAGATTTTGTCACAGGACTTTTGTGCATCCAATGAGATGATCATGTTTTGTTTTCTTTCAGTTTATTTCTATGGTGGATTACATTTATTGATTTTTCATATATAAACCATGGCTGCATCTCTGGACAAAGCTTACTTGATCATGGTGATTGATGTTTCCGATGTGTTCTTGCATTATGTTTGCAAGTATTTTATTGAGTATTTTTGCAACCATGTTCATAAGGGAAATTGGCTTGTAATTCTCTTTCTTTGTTGAGTCTTTATGTGGTATGAGTATGAGGGTAACTATGTCTTCACAAAATGAATTTGGCAATGTTCCTTCTGTTTCTATTTTGTGGAATATTTCGAGGAGTATTAATGTTAACACATCTTTGAAAGTCTGACAGACTGCTACACTAAACCGATATCAGACCCTGGGCCTTTTTTCTTGGGGAAGGGGACTTGATTACTGGTTTCATTTTATTAGGGATTATAGGTATATTTAAATGATTTACTTGATCTTGATTTAACTTTGGCAGGTGGTACCTATCAAGAAAATTACCCATATCTTTTCAATGTTCCCATTTGTTGGATACAGGCTTTTAAAGTATGCCCTTATGAGTCACTGTATTTCATTGGTGTCTCTTTTTTTTTTGGTTTTCGAGACAGGGTTTCTCTGTGTAGCTTTGCGCCTTTCCTGGAACTCACTCTGTAGTCCAGGCTGGCCTCGAACTCACAGAGATCTGCCTGCCTCTGCCTCCCGAGTGCTGGGATTAAAGGCGTGCGCCACCACCGCCTGGCTTCATTGGTGTCTCTTGCTACGTCCTCTTTTTCATATATGATTTTGTTATTTGGATATTTCCTCTCTGCCTTTAGTTGTCTGTATTGTTGATTTTCTCAAAGAATCAACTTTGTGTTTTATTGTTTGAATTGTTTTCTTTGTTTCTATTTTATTGATCTCAGCCCTCAGTTTGGTTATTCCTTGTGATCTATTCCCCTTTATGTGTGATTTCTTTTGTTCTAGAGCTTTCAGGTATGATGTTAATTTGCTAGTATGAGATCTTTCCAATTATTTTATATGGGGGCTTAGTACTACGGACTTTTCTCTTAACACTTAGACATACTTTCTTTGTGTCTCATAAGTTAGGGAGTGCTATGTGTTCACTTTCATCAAATTATAGAAAGTCTTTAATTTATTTCTCTTTTTCTCTCTTGATCTATTGTTCATTCAGTAGAAAGTTGTTCAATTTCCATGATTTTATAAGGTTTCTGTTGTTGTTTGTATCCAGGTTTATTGCTGCTTGTCTGATAGGATGTAGGGAATTTTTCAATATTTCCTTATGTATTGAGAATTGCATTGTGTTTGAGGATGTGGTCAATTTTGTTAGATAATAAAATGGCTATACCAGCTTGCTTCTTAGGTACATTTACTTGGAATATCTATTTTCCATCCTTTTTCCCTGAGGTAATATCTATCATTGATTTTGTGGTGTGTTTCCTGAATGCAGCCTAGTTTTTGCATCTGTTCTTTTTTGTCTGTGTCATTTTTATTGAGAAATTTAGACCATTAATATTGAGAGGTATCAGTGATCAATGATTGTTGATTATTTTTTTTTGATGTTGGTCTTGTTGGTATGTGCATGTGGTGTGTGTGTGTGTGTGTGTGTGTGTGTGTGTGTGTGTGTGTGTTTCCCTTCTTTTGCTTACCTAGTGTGAGATTATTTTTATTTCCTGTGTTTTCATGGATGTAGTTAACTTCATTAGGTTGGAGTTTAATTTTATCACATTCTTTGGAATGGATCTGTAGATAGATATTGTTTAAAGTTGACTTTTTTCATGGAATATCTTATTTTCTCCACCAGTGGTTGTTGATAGTTTTCTTGGGTATTGTATTCTGGAATGACATCTGTGGTCTCTTAAGAGTCTTCAGAAAAATCTGTCCAGGCCCTCTGGCTTTTAGAGTCTCCACTGAGAAATCAGTGTAACTCTAATAGCACTGACTTTATATGTTATTTGGTCTTTCCCCTTCTATCTTTTAATATTCTCTCCTTCTTCTGTATGCTTAGTGTTTTAGTTATTATGTAGTAAAGGGACATTCTTTTCTGGTCCAATCTATTTGGTGTTCTGAATGTTCCTTTTTCCTTTAGGTCTCCTTATTTAGATGAGGAAAATCATCTTCAAAAATTTCATGAAAGACATATCTGGGTCTTTGAGCTCTGTTTCCTTCCTCTATTCCTATTATTCTTAGGTTTGGTCTTTTCATATGGTCTCAGATTTCCTGCATATTTTGTGTCATGAGAGTTCAGACTTAACTGTTTCTTTGAATGATGCATCTGTTAGAATTCTGTGCACATGCACAGTTCAGGAGTTAAGCAAAGGGTCTTGAGTCTTACATCACAGCGTGCACTGGTCATCACGTATGCACAGCATGGTAGTACAATCTGCACATGCGTGGCATGGTTCTCTAAGCTCATCTGTGCCTTAAAAAGCCATGACTCAGACCCCACCCTCTCTCTCCCTCTCTCTGTTCTGCTCTGTCTCTTCCCACCATCTTTCCCTCTCACCACACGTACTCTTTTCCCATGCCTTGTTCTCTTGTACCCCCACTTCACCCCTCTTTCTCCTAATAAAGTTCTCTGCTACTAGGCAACTGAGGCTCTAGACTTGTGACCTTTCCGCCAGTAACCAGCACCACCTTCAGCACAGTTTATCATTCATTTCAGTATCCATTCCTTCTATTGTATCTTTAACTCCTGAGATTCTCTTTTCCAGGTCTAGTTTTCTGTTGGTGAACCTTAACACTGTAGTTACTGTTAAAATTCCTAGCTTTTTATATCCAGATTTCCCTCAATTTGTATTTTCTTTATTGATTCTATTTCCATTTTATGGACTTGAACAGTTTTGTTCATTTCCTTCAACAATTTGTGTTTTCTTGTATTTAAGATAATTATTCAATTCCTCCAATATTTGTTTGTGTTTTCCTGGATTTCTTTCAGGGATTCATTTTTTTTCCCTTTTAAAGATCTCTGCCATCTTCATATACTTGGTTTTAAGGTCTTTTTCTTGTGCTTCAGTTGTGTTGGAATATTCAGTGCCCGCTCTGGTAGGTTATTTCAGCACTAGTGGGGGCATATTACCCTTGTTGTTTGTTTGTGTGTGTGTGTGTGTGTGTGTGTGTGTGTGTGTGTGTGTGTGTGTCTGTTTTCTGATACTTAGGCATCTGGGTTTGGGATGATTATATATCTAGTTGTTTATTTTGGGTTTGTTTACTTTCTATATTGAAGTGTATGCGTGTTTGTGTGTGTGTGTGTGTGTGTGTGTGACAAATCTCTCTATCTCTTTCTCTCTCTCTCTCTCTCTCTCTCTCTCTCTCTCTCTCTCACACACACACACACACACACACACAAACCTAAGTGGACAACCACACAGAATTACAATTTATTTATTGCAATATCTTCAACTATGTAAGCATATAATATTTAGTCTCTCTATAAATTTATTTGTGTGTTTCCCTTTTTTCTTTTATGTCAGCCAAAAGGACTATACCTATTTTTGTAATTTTGCTTTGTTTTTTCTGTTTTATTTATTTATTCTCCCTGTTTGGTTTTGATTTCCTGGAGATCAAACCCAGAGACTCACACTCTCATTCATACTATGCTAACATTTAAAATCTGAGCAAATGGCTCAGACTTAAATTTGGTATTTCTCTCACATTTTCATCTGCATGTATGTGACTTCAAAGAATTTTAAACCCAATAAGTTGATGTACTTTTGAAGATACAAGAGTCTATCAATAGGCATAAATACTTGCATAGGCTCACATTTTATTTCACAATTTTTGTTCTTTAAACATCATATTAAGATGTGCAACTGTATTCTTCTTAACAGTTTTAAGACTTTCACAACAAATATCAGAATTTGTTACACCTGACAGACATTTGTCAAGTAGGTCAGATAAGATCATAAATCTGGATAGTTCCAATAAAAGAGAGATGCTATAAGTTGGTGATAGTAACTAGCAAGCAGCCTCAGAGAATAGGAGGACCTGAATTCATTTGAATTTCTAATAATATTTACTACCTCTAACAATTACTTTCAATTTTATTAAAAAATTCAATAATACATCAGCACAACCATTGATATTTAAAACTATGATTATTCAGATTAAATTGGATTATTTCACACTTTTACCAGTCCCCTTTTCCTCTTTTCTTTGTATATTTAAAAAAAAAGAACTACATATTTGATATGAGTTGAGCTGAACATTCAAAGTGGGAATTGACATTTTGAAGAATAACTTACCTATGTACCATTTCCCATGTTCTTATAGTGGCATACCTAGGAGTCATTAAATATTCATATGTTACAGTTTGCCACATATTAGTTCCTTGAAATATTCATATGTTATAGAAGTTCTTTACTTTGACAGAATTGCAGTAACATAAATTGACTCTTGTGAAAAATTATGTTCATTTGCTATTCATTTTTACAAAATTATCTGATGCACTGTGGTCATAATTTTTGTCATCAGATACCCTTTCTCTTAACAATGTGAAAAAATTCTACTAACATGTTATTTTAAATATATTTATATAAATGCCATTTTGACATTGCTATTGTTCTCTTTTATTTCCTAGTAAACATTTTTTGATTGCTGTAATACAGCTTGTACTAAAGGCAAGATACAGAAGAAGTTGTTTGGCTGTCGTTTCTTTGACCTCTCTGACGAGAACAGCCACCTCAAGTTTCTGCCTTTTTCTTCCTGAATTTTTATAATTGCACATGACTTTGATACACGATACAACTATGATCAAAGGCCAAGCTTCATTTGAGGAAAATTATAGACCCTGTGCTCCTGAATACATAGACTGGGTTTGTAAATGCACTTTAGCAAACTCTTTTTAAGTGGGGCATTTCTGATATGGTCCCTAAGGGTGCAGGATTCTTCTACCAGGTAAAAATGTATGTCAAGAGTCTCCGAAATAAGCCTACTCTTGCAATTGTTGAAATCTGAATGAGAGTTGAAACGAGGTGAACATAGCAATAGGAAAACAGAAACGCTGGAAGAGCTACCTTCCCTGGAGACTCCATATTGACATTCCATGTGACTTAAAAATCTGATGGCTCTGCAATTATAAAACAGGGCCCTTAGGGACAAAACTCCCCTGTCCTAGCAGGATTTGTGTTTTGAATGATTTAACTGGGACAACTTCTAAATACTATGTGAAACTAGGTTGAAACTAATGGGTATTAGCTACACTTATTTTAGTTCTAATGCAATTTAGTACTTTGTGGATAGCAAGATACAGTTCTTCATGAAAAACTAAAAGCTTCATAGGATGCTTAGATATTTTATAGCATCACAGTTATGCTTTATAAATTATATTTCTTGACCTTTTTTTAATTATTTCAAGATATTAAAGAAATCAATACTGGAATTGCATAAACAAGGTTAAGAAATTGTCTGTAGATTGGATATTAAGAATTTAAAAATATCCTTGCATTTAATAGAGTAATTTATGTAGCTAATATAACTTAAAGCAGGAATCCAATGAATACAAAACTCTTGACAATTACATGTCACAATTAAAAAATATGTTCAAATAATGTAATCAAAATACTCCTAAGAGAAATGTCCATTTCATTTATTAGACAGTAAATAAATTATAGCAATATCAACTTGTTACCATAAAATTATAAACACATAATTAATTAACCATTCTGCTTCTACACTCATGGATTTATTAACTAGATAGAAATAAGTATAAATGCATATGTGAGTGTTTACATGTATGTGTTGATGCTTCAGTGTATGTAAACATCTCATATTTTTATCTCCATTAACTGTTATTTACCTTTAAAATTTTTCATAGTTTACATAGTGTTTATTATTGTCAGACATTTACATGTACATAACTGCTACCATTTTCATTATTTCTTTCTTTAATATGACTTTGATGCCTAAGAAATTATTTGTAAGTTCGATTAAATATTACCCTAGCCCCACTTAAGAGCAATAATCAGCTGGCAAGCTACTTAAATTCTGAAGGTACAACTGGGTCCTTTGTTGTACAGGCAGTGAACTTCCCTAAATTACAGCTCGCCTTTGTAAAGTTTCATTTAATTCTACCTCATTGATTCTCAATAGATGAGTAACCAGTGGTGACTTATTGTTCCAAAAAAGTATTTGGGTTTGGGTTTCATGCCACCAAGAAGTGCTTGAAACTGGGTCTCAGAGGATAAAATGCTTCCAGCTTGTGTCTCTCACATATTGCCTTCTTTCACTCAAAATTCGTTTTTACAAAATATTTTAATTTTATTCTCAGACAACTCCATTTATATATACAATGTGTCTTTATCATATCCTCCAGTCTCCACCCATCAACCTGCATTCTCCCCCAACACATCTCTCTCCCAACTACATGCACTCCTCTTTTAAAAAACAATATTTAATTCATAGAGTCCAATTATTGCTGGTCATATATACATCAATGTAGGACTATCTACCGAAGCATGGTCAACCTGCCAATGAACACTTCCCAAAGAAAATTGACTCTCTTTCTCTCCACAATTCGTCAATAGTTTCTCAGCTGGTGGTGGAGCTTTGGTAGAGCTTTTCTTTTCCAGGGTGGAGTTTCTAACGGAGTTTACCTGTGATAGGTCTTGTAAAGGTAACCATAGATACTGAGTTAATGCATGTAGCTGACATACCATACCCAACAAATAGCATTCCACAGCAATCACCTCAATCTTTTGGATCTTTTATTCTATTCACATCTTATATTTTGGTGTTCTTCAGCAGAGGTAATGGGAGGGTTATATATGTTTCCCATCTGTTGCTGAGCACTCATACTTAATCTCAGAATTCTGAAGTGTTAAGAACCTCTGTGTTAATGATTGCCCCTGCAAAAAGAAGTTTCTCTATGACAACCCTAGTCATGTATTTTTCCACTCAGAGCTTGTCAGTTGCAGGCCCAAAATATAATCTCAAGTCTCACATCCAATCAGGAAGTGGTTACGTACCCCATAACCCTAATGCCAGTAGTTCATCAGTGGGCATAGTTTTTCAAACAACTCAGTATTATAGTTTGCAAGATCTAGTGCTAGATAATATGAATAATGTCCTTTCTCCTGAAGCAGCTTAAATAGAACCTTACAGCACTGTGAAAATCAGCAGGCATAGAGAGAGTTCCCTGGGCATTTTGAGACTGACCGCTGTGTCCTGCAAACATACTATAGGTGTCTTCAGCAAAAGATAATATAAAGTCATTGTTGGAAGTTAAGGGTAATGGCAATAGTCTACATTGTTCTAGGTCCTTCTGGAGTTACCTGTGACAATGTCAATACTGGAGGGGGGGAACCTGTGCTTTTTACTATGATTTTTGTTTAATAACCCATGTCTTATATTAGTAGCATTTTCAAATGTGGAATATCTCTGTTTACACTCACTTCCCTTTAATTATATTTTAAAATAATTTAAAATAGTGGGCTTTTATAAATCTTCATTATAAGGCCTTGGTTTCTTAATCTATTTATTCCCTATTCCTTCTTTCTATCATTCCCCTCCCTCCATTCCCACATCAACCTTTATTCCAGGATCCTTGCTCATTTTACATAGTTCAAGTATTCATATTTTTAAAAATTAGAACACTGCTTCATCTTATTTATAATATTTAAAATTAATTAACCACTTCAAATTTTACTGAGATATTTTTATTCCATATATTTCTTATTAGTGTAGAATATTTTGCCAATAATGAGGGATTTACTTCCCATAATCAAAGATCAAATGACAAGGTGATTCATATATTTAAAGTAAAAAAAATATTTAAATTGTTTATATATTTTATTCCACATAGGAAATGTTTTTATACACATACCTTGTTAAAAAAATTTAAATTCCTTGGTGATAATTCAACAAAGATTAAAATGAATTAAACTAGACTGAAATTCATGGCACAAAGCTGTATGTACAGCTACCTGGCAGGATCACTGAGAAGGACCTTGAGTTCAAGGCTTATATTGACCACAGAACAAGTTTAAGGTCAGCATAGACAACTTAGGAGCTGATATGTAAAATTAAATTAAATTATATAAAAAA
>CABHPP010144492.1:44248-69524 GCA_902168425.1 Peromyscus attwateri | reverse complement strand
ACACACACACACACACACACACACACACACACACACACACACACAGAGTCCTTTACAGCTGCATTTTTTTTTCAACCCAGGATCCTGTCAGGGATCATGTATTACCATTTCATTGTTTTTGTTATTGTTATTATCTTCCATCTAGAACAGCTTTTTGGTTTTGGGAGCTTCCTTTTTTGACATTGGCTTTTTGGGAGGCGAGGGGAGAGGGGCTGGCAGAATCTCATTCTGTAGCTCAAGCTGACTGGGAACTCTCAATCCTCCTGCCTCAGCTCCTTAAAGTTGGTGTGACAGTGGCACCTCCAGCTCACTCAACATGGATGTTTATGAGGAGCCCAAGGCCAGTAGTTACAGAGCACACATGAGGAGATGTCTGATTGTCCCTCCACGTTAGAGGCGGGTTAAGCATTGGGATAGGAACGCTCTGTGGGTGTGATGGCTTCTTCAGCTGAGTCCAGTGCTCAAGTTTGTTCCTCTGCTCATCACGACACAGTAAACTGCCCCTCTGTCCCCACACCCTGATTGAAGGCAAAGCCCCAAAGGTGGTTGCAAATCAGTTCTCAGGAGACCCAGCCGGGCTGCAGCCACCAGTTGTCACTCGGACAACTCAGTCATCTGGACTGGCGGCTAAGGGAAAGAATAGGACGTTCTCCCTCATCTCCTACTCTCCCGTGTGACAGGGACGCTCTCAGCTACACTTGCCTCTAAGACCATGGCCAGTCTAGTCAGGCTGAGGTGGACTCTGAAGAAAATGGATGGGAAGGGGGCTCCACAGAAGCCATGTTCTGGTGGCTTCACAGCCCAGTGCCTCCCAGACCTAGCCTTCACCCATGGACAGAGTTTGTGAGCTCCCGTAGACACCCGAGGCACAGGGCTCCAGGCAGAGACAGGAAGGATGAGAACAAGAGGAGCCTGGAAGTCTGGCTGGGGTTAGAGATCTGGCAGATAGCCATGGTCTGGGCTAACAAGGATGTCAAGGTCTTCCTTGAAAAGGAAGTATGGGTATCTCAAGTTCAAAAATTAAAGTCAAATCTCAGTCCAGAAGCCGTCATGGACCAGGAGACAGCAGAGCAGGAGTTCCTCCCAGGCAGGAAGTCTTTCCTGGCCTGCTGTCCTTATGACTAAGCTGTGTGCTTGGTCCAGGGGTGACAGATAATCCTGGCTTTAGAATGAGTGAATGGGGCTTGGGATGCACGGTTCAGGGGACAGAGTGCTGCTGGCCTAGCCTGAGCCGAGGTTGGGGTGTGAGTTCCAGCATGGTATAAACCAAGGACAGTGGCACACACCTATAATCTCAGCCCCTGAGAAGTAGAGGCAGAAGGATCAAAAGTTCAAGGTCATTCTCAGCTACTTAGCGAACTTGAGGCTAGCCTGGGATACGTGAAATCTGGCTTGTTTGTTATTTTTAAAAATTAAAAAAAAAAAATGAATGATTCCCCAAATGCCAGGTTCAGTACCCTAAGGTCCCCTGCAGTTAGTTGAGAGGAACCAATTGAGAGTCAGCCTCTGCGAAGAGAGATGATGAGAGACAGTAAGATGTAGCAGTTATATGCTAAGTCAAAGATAACCCAGCTGAGATATGGGGTTGAGCCACAGGAAGCTGTTGCATGTTTTATAATTAGGCTCAACCCACAAACACCACAAATGTTTTTCACGATAAGTTAACCAGTTTTCTGCCTGCAGAGACCCTTTGCCCAATCACAGGAACAGGGTCACAAGGCTGGCTTCTTCCTCTACTGCCACACAAGGTGGGAAGGGAAGGAAAGACGTGGACACACTCAGAGCCAGAAAGCAGCACACACGACTTATTCTCTAACATCATAAAAGCTGGGAAGAAAATCCAGCGCGGGAATTTCTCCAGACCATGTGGAAAGGAAGCCAAGACACTCCTAATAAAAAAAAAAAAAAAGACTTCAACATAAAGGTTTGGCACATTCTTAAGACAAGGACAGTTGGGTTAGCGGTGGAGCTGTGCCCTGACTGTGTTCAGCATCTGGAGTGTTGGAAGCTTCCAGCAAGATCTACTGGACTGATCGGGTGGCTGTGGAAGATTCCGTACTGGCTAGAAGTACCGTGGTTGGGGGTGAGGGGGGGTGAGTCAGGTGATTCAGAAGAAAAGTATTTTTAAGCTGAGCAAAGTGCAATGGTATTACCATCTCCACATTTAGAGAGGAATTAAAAAAAGGCACAAAGAAAGGAAGTGGGCTGTCCCGGACCTTGGGTTAACTACAGCCCAGCACGGCTTCCTTATATAGGTTTCACGTCCTTAGGTTAGGCTTCTAAAACCCATGGTTTTTTATTTATAGGTAAGTAAACCCCAATTTTTCTAAATTCTCCCTAAAGATGATGCTGGCCACACCATAATTTGTGTGATCACCAGGCCTGGGGCCCCTCCTTATTCCTTTTGCCCTTCCCGTTGCCCCTTGGAGAAACCAGGTTACCTCTCCAGGCCGGTGACATTTCCTCCTCCCTGCCTCCTCCCTCCTTTCCTTCCCCCACCTCTTCCTTTCTCCTTCATCCCCTCTTCCTCCCCCATGCCCTCTCCTCCCTGTCCTCGCCCCCCTCCAGGTCCCCCTCTCTCTTGTCTCCAAGCCTTCCCAATCCCTGCTGGCTGCCCAGGCTGAGCTCCAGTTCGTTCCTAGGCTGGCTGGTGACAGCCGAGGGAAGCATTCTGCTGCTAATGAATTGGCAGAGAGAACAAAACAGCCCAGCTCTCCTGGATGGACTTTGTCATCGACAGCTGGAGCGCATGACGCATCATACTTATGAAAAAGAACGCATGTCATGGCTTTGGGGTGTCAGGACCCCCATTTCACTCTGCCAGGAGTGTTGGTCCCATTACAGAACTAGTCCAAACAACAAAAAGTTAGAGGGAAACTCCACCCTTGTAGCATTTCCTCACTCATTTCCCCCCTGCTCCGGGGCTGCCTGGCAGGACCCAGGAGGGAAAATTCTTGTATTTAGAGCGGATGGTGGGGCCAGGTTTGGCAGCTGTAAAGGGCTGAGTAAAGCTTGGAACACTGGGGCTGAAAGAGCCCTTAAGGAGCACTAAGGCCAGCTTTTTCTTCTAATGGGAAACCAAAGCCAAGCAGGTTGGCTGGTGTTTAGATCAAATTGTGTCTCCCAGTGTTTACATACTGAGGTCCTATAAGTCCTCAGAATTGAATGTTATTTAGAGATAGGGTCTTCAAGGCAATTAAGTTAAAAATAAGGTCATCGGGGGGTGGGCCCTAACCCAATATCAACTGGGGTCCCGATAGGAAACGGAGGTTTAAACTCAATGTGCACAGGGAGAAACTATAAGAACAGGAAGCCCAGCCACGTACAGCCCTCAGAAATACCCAAGCCTACCCCAGCTTCTAGCCACCAGAATCAGGAAACAACAGTTTCCACTGTGGAAGCCACTCAGTCTGTAGTGCTTTGTAATAGTAACTCTAGCAAACAGATACATACAACATCTCACTAAAGTGACTGAGGGAGCTGGGTCCCTCGCTCCCACCCATTGCCCTTTCCAGGAGCCTTGCTCCTAGTCTAGCCACAAGTTATGTGACTGCAGAAAACACAGGCGATTTCAAGAGGGACAATTCTCTAAGAATCTGGAGCTCAGCACCTTCATCTCCCAGGCTGGAACCTGCACATGTGCGCAGAGGCAAGACAGTGCTCTCACCCTGTTGGCTCTCTATTTATTTTTGATTTTTGAGACATAGCCTTGGTTGTCCTGGAGTTCACTACATAGACCAGGCTGGCCTTGTACTGCCTCTGGCTTCAGAGTGCTGGAATTACAGGTATGTACCACCACACCCTGCTGGAGGAACACTTACAAGGGATGGATCCTTGGAAACAAATCTTCCCAGAAGGGTGAAGTTCTGACTAGAAAGGAGTTAAAACATTACCAACAAGGACAGCCGTCACCACAAAAGCTGCTTCTGCTGCAAAGTGAGGTCTTTCTAAGGGTACCGGGAAGACCAGGGGCATCAGGTGACTTGAGTGGGCGCTATGTTCCTTCAGGCCCCTCACGGGGAGGCATGCCAAATTCTAGGTCTGGCACGAGCCTGAGAATTTTCCAGAGAAATCCTGGTGGACAGGTGAAGCGCAGGGGATGGGGGATTAGCCAGCTGGCCCTAGGAGAGCATGCCATAAGAAATCTATGTTGCTGTCATCACCTCCCAGAGCACGAAGAAGGTGGTCCACACTGGCTCCCGAAGGGTAGATGATAAGAGCGCCTGGGTCACAGAAGGGAATATCCCTGTGGGTTTGTGATGAGCAGTTCCCAGAGTGCAGGACTTCATGACTTCAGTCACAAAAGGGAGACACTGAGAAGTGGTGCAGCTTTTAGTTTTGCTAAATAAAATTTGAGTGAAAGCTGGGCATGGTGGCGCACGCCTTTAATCCCAGCATTCAGGAGGCAGAGGCAGATTGTCTCCGAGTGTGAGGCCAGCCTGGTCTACGGAGCAAGTTCCAGGACAACTTGGGCTGCACAGAGAAACCCTGCCTTGAAACAAACAAACAACAGAAAAAAATGTTATTGAAGTAGGAGCTAGGGAGGTCACTCAGTTAGCAAAGTGTCTGCTTTGCAAGCCCAAGGGCCTGAGTTCAGTTCCAGGAGCCCAAGCTAAGGTGGGAGGAAAGAACTAACTCCACAAAGCTGACTTTTGACCTCTACGTGTTGTGCAATGTGAGGATATGACCACTTCAAGGTATGGTTGAGGGGAAGGTTTTTATTGTAGACATGAGGGAGAGGACAGCCAGAGGCCTCTGGAAAAGTCCAGAGCAGGGAGAGAAAGTAGCAGACTGAACATGGCCGGTAGACTGAACTGGGCCTTGAGAGGAGCGGCAGGGGTGAGGGGTGAGGGGTGAGGGGTGAGGGGTGGAGGTGAAAGAGGAGGACCAAGAGAGAGGGTTTCAGAAGGAGCCGAGAGAGAGCACTCGGGCAAAATGGCAGGGTTGTATAGGAATGAGAAGCTGGGAGAAGGAAGCCCATGAGCTGGAGAAGCTTAGGGTAGGGGTGGGGTGAGAAGAGCTGAGGGGAGCTGCGATGCCTGGCTCTCTGACAGGTGCTTGTGATACTGAGGGAGCCTGGAGGCCAGCGTGCGCTCTGGTGTGCTAATAGGCACCACACTTAGCCATGTGTCCGGGGTTTCTTTTGGACCTTGTCTCAGCCCCTGCATTTAGAGCTCCCTCGCTTATATAAAAATAGACCCCTCCGCCGTGTTCCAAGAAGAAGAGTCTTGTTTCTCTTCAGAGAGTCCGTGCTTGTTAGCTAGTGTCAGTTCTCAAAAGGACAGGAGTGATGCTCCTCCTTGTGCTGGTTAGGTCAGGTCTTCCAGAAATAGAGTCTGACACAGGATTGGGGTTCTAGTTGGTTCCGTGAAGGAGATCCCAGACCGGGAATGAGAGGTAAGACCGAGGTGGGAAAGCAGAGAAACTCTTAGTGAGGATGCAGTGATGAGCAGGTTATCCCCGGGGCAGCTGGGACACCGGGGCCCTGCAGAGCACCCTTGGGGTTACCTTGCTCTGTGATTCTCCCATTTTCAGTCACGTTCTGGTCCTGAGGGCACCCACCACGCAGCATCCTTCACCTGCTATGCGCAAGCAATCGCAGAAGGCCTGAGCTCACACTGAGTGCCTGGCAGACCTGGGCGGGGTGACCAGACATCATCTCTACCTCCTTCTGCAGCCTCCCAGCCTTTGATTTCAAATGACTACCTCGAGCTGCTCCTGTAAATACCTGTTTACCAATGCTCATGTAAGTAACCCTAACTAAAGTCATAAGGACACACACACACACACACACACACACACACACTCACAGACACACACTATGAAACTTGAAAATAGAAGGGAGACTAGTCAGAGGAAGGGGACTGAGCAGGACTATGAATTGGGGTGAAGATGACCAACATATTTTATATATATATGTTTACATATATATATATATATGAGTGAAAACATAACAAAACACACTATTATAGATAATTAACATATGCTGATAAAAGTAAGCAGGGTCTCGTTATGAAGGTTGAGCTACCTTCAAATTCACCATCTTCCTGCTCCAGTCTCCCAAATGCTGGGGTTTGGGGTCTGCTCCACCACACCTTGTATTACTTTCTCCTTGGGTGGCCAGACCGCAGCTAGCAATCTTTGCCTCGAAATACACAGGTGAGGTCACTGACAGACAAGGTGAAAATACACGTTCCCAAAGCAAGATCTCGCACCATCCCGGTGAAACCCGGACTCAGTGTCCCAGCCCCGCAATGGCAGCCTGACCCCGTCGGTAGGCCTGCGGGGAGCTGCTGCCTGTGGTTGCCGGAGCACTGCGTTGAGAATGCGGAGGCTCAGGGATAAAGCAATTGTTCCTAGCTTTCGATCTGAAATGTCCCCCAGGTTCCCGGGTTGGCAGCTGGTCTGCACGTGATGGTGGTGCTGTGTTGTGAGGTTTCAGCTCCTCGGAGGGAGAGGTGGGGCCCAGCTGAAGGAAGTAGGTCGTCGTTCAGAGTTGTCCCTGAGCGACAGATCTCGCCCTTGCTGCCCCTTTCTGTCTGTCTTGTGGCTACTGTGACTGGAGCAGCCTCTGCCACGTTCTTCCTGGATTGAGACTCATGGAAACATGAACCGAAAGAAGCCCACGCTCCTTAGGTTGTCAGGTGTTCTTCTACAGTGATGAATAGCTTAATGCACGCCGCTGGCCAGGCACCGGTCCGGAAGGGGTTACGTCTCGGTCAGTGTCTGCTGCTGTAACAGAATCCCCCGGGCGGGGTAGTTTTTAAAGAACAGAAGTTTGTTTGAGCTCATCGTTCTGGAAAGCCCACGGTCAGGCAGCTGGGATAGACAGGAGTCACGTGGCAGGGAAAACCGAAACGGAAGTGGAACGCAGGAGGGAGCCGACACGCATGAGCTCAGGTGGTGACGACCCCTGTCTCAATGACAGCGAGATGAAAAGATCTCACTGGAAAACTACCAAGCACCAAACTGTAAAACAGGGGAGGTGAGAAATCTGTGTGTCCGGATTGCTTCCAGGAGCATGCTTCCTGGGTGTGAGCTGACAAAACAATTTACAAATTTACGATTTTATCTTGCACACACATGCGTGTGCTCACGTGTGCTCATGCTCTTGTGGGAGCTAGGCCTTTCCTTCCACTGCCTTGGTGCCAGGGATCCAACTTAGATAGGCAGGCTCGGCAGAGGGCATCTATGCCGGCGGAGACACCTCCCTGGCCCTGTAAAGACATTTTTTATATGCTTCTTAGAGGTCATAGGTGAGGAACACAAAACACACATGCCCAGTGCGTTCTAGTCACATGTCACAGGGGACGTTTTCTAGGCTCTGTTGTCAATACAGAAGATGAAAATCACTACAGGAAAGTTTACATTGAAAAGACTTGGGGTGTCTCCACCTTTCTAGTATCTGACCCTGAGAAATAGAAACGCCTGTAACAGTTAAATCTCGACTCCTATGTGACACAACTGTAACGTGCCACCAGATGGTCCCCAACTGTCATAGGCAGGGCTGCTTTTTATTTGCAGGGTGGATTATGCAACCTGCAGCTTTTGATCCTTTCTTAGCTCATCTTGTACTGGTGCTGTGTTCTATTCCCATATTAAGTTCTCTTTCTCTCTCTCTCTCTCTCTCTCTCTCTCTCTCTCTCTCTCTCACACACACACACACACACACACACACATTCACATAGAGACACACTCACACACATACATATTATATACACTCACACAGAGACACACCTACACATAGACATACACACACTCACACAACTCCCATATAGCGTCACAGAACACTCACATGCACTCACACAGAGATACACTCACACATAGATATATATGCACATATACAGAGACATACATACATTTATACACAGGTATACACACACACTCACATAGAGACACATGTACACACACATATATACTTGACTTCTATCTTATATAGTATATACAAATGTTTCAGATAGATTGATATAAACGGTCTAAACTGGGAACTAAAATAAAGACTTGGTGCATTTGAGGGGCATGCTCTCCCACTGACCTAGGGGAGCTCCACTCCCTGGTTCTGAGTACCTAAAAGACTCAAGAAAAAGGCTGGTAATATCCAGTGTTGGCATGAACATGGACTACAGGCATCTCTCAGGCGGAAGATCTTTACTGAGATATTGACATACCTGATATCCATCCTGTAAATATACCCAGACATCAAACTACATACAAGGACAAGGGTTTTGTCCTTTATAACAGAATAATGCTGAAAAACTGTTAGTAATCAAAGTATTCCCCAAATAAACACAGCTACGGTAATTAAGATCTGTCCATATGAAATGTTATGCAGCTTCTTAAAGGGATGGGGTAGGTTTGTATTACACACCAACATAGAAATAGCTCTGAGACATGCCACAACTTATTTGAATTTAGTGCTTTATCTAGCTAAGATTCGAAATCTAAGATTTAAAAAAGCTCCATGATGGCTGGGGTGCAGCTGAGGGGTAGAATGTTTGCTTAGAGTGCAGGGCTCTGGGTTTGATTCTTATCACTGAAAAAAAAATCTGACAAGAATCTTTAAAAAATATTTATTTATTTAGTGGTGTGTGTGTGTGTGTGTGTGTGTGTGTGTGTGTGTGTGTGTGTGTGTAGGTCAGAGGGGAACTTGTGAATCAGTTTTCTCCTTCTACCGTGTAGACACCAGTGATTTAGTTGATGTCTCCAGCCTTGGTGGCAGGCATGCTGACTGATCTTGACTGATCTTGCTGGCCCCTAAAAATTTTCATCTCAGTTCTATGAAAAGAGATTCATGTCATGGAATTTGTTGGATGTGGTGATGTGTGCTTGTAATCCCAGCACCTGGGAAGTGGTGGCGGGAAGATGAGGGGTTCACAGTCATCGTGGGTTGGATAATGAGTTTGAAGCCGTCATCCTGGGCTACATGATGAGTTTGAAGCCATCCTGGGCTACATGATGACTCTGTCCCAAAAAGAAACATCGGCCTTCTTTCCTAGTTCAGATGATCAAAATATCTCGAGACCTAAAATCACTCAAGGAAACCCTGAAGGTAAATACTCAGGTTTTAAAGACACTATTCTCCAGGTTAAGAAACAAAATGACCACTCCCCAAACCCTCTCTATAATACCACGTTGTTGAAATCTACCAGCAAGTATTCCCTCAGCTGTACAGACTGAGCTCAAAGCAGGTGAAGGGACCTTTGAGGCTCCTCCTAACTCAGTGACCAGAGGGTCCTGCTCCAAACCGGCTCCGAGCAGAGGGGCTTCCAAATTTACAGGAGTCAAAAAGATTAAACAAACTAATAACTCAATTAGCCTCCTGGGAGCAGATGAAATAGAAAGGATTTAGTTTTTAAATAGAAAAGGTAAGCAAAGGAAGAGGAAGTTTCGTTTTGTTTTGACTAACGTTCCATAGCATGACCACTTGAGAACGCACAGTTCCGTGTTGTGGGAGAAGGAAACTGGCTTTGGCTTTCTGCGCCCCCAGCTTCCCCATGTGGGAAGCAGGTAGGAATGTTTGACTCAGCGTTCAGGGTCACTTTGAAGAAAGGTGACTGTCAGAAGAAACTGCTGATCACAGAGGAGAGCGTGGACACGACCCAAGGCCACGCAGAGACCTGGAGCCGATCTGCCCAGTCTTCTGTGTTTGTAGCCAGAGAGGCCTCTGATGCTCATGAGCATCTGGAATGACTTCATCCACTGCCCTGGAAGTTTCAAAGGAAAATCTCAGGAAATTTCAAAGGAAACTTCCAAATCTGCTAGTTCTTGATCAGATGATCACTTGGCTGTTTAACTTCTTAAGATCACTAGTCCAGGCTGAATTGCATACTGACCAAGCCAAAACATTCCTCTGTCTTTGGGCAGTTCTTGCTGGTGTCAATGTGTGGACAGAAGAATATGGCCCATTGTCCCACCAGATGCAAATTATGGTCCTGATTCAACAAAAAAAAATCTGTCTTCCACACAGGGAAAATAAGCAGAGACGTGAAGCCAGGCTAATGTTTTGTGATGTGGCACTGTTGGCTGAAATTCACGTTGTGGTTTGTGATTAGTAAGAAAAAGAAAAGTCGCAGAGCGAATAAACAGATAGTTGTTTTGAAAGACGAAAAGATTTTCAAAGAAATCTACACACGTATGCAAAGCCTATCCAGCAGTATCAATACCACAAATTAATTAATACAAATCACTTCCTCATCTGTGGCCACTGGAAATTCTTTTATCAAAAGCATGGGTGATTGAATCTTAATGAAGTACATGTAGTTGGATACCTTAGTTAGTAATTTCCTTTTGAGACAGAGTCTCACTATGTAGCCCAAGTTGGCCTCAGACTCACCATGTAGCCTCATACTTGGGGCCTTTCCCAGGCTTCAGCCTTTCCAGTGCTGGGATTACTGGTGGGAGCCACCACACCTGGCATGATGAATTAATTGGTACTTCTTGTAATAGAATACCACCTTAACTTTAATTTTTGCCCTTCCGGGTCTCTGTATGCCTTTCCTACCACTTTAGTAGGACTGAGGGCTTTTGTTATATGTACTGTTCTAAGGGAGAGTCTGAAACAGTTAACATGCAGAGAAGGAAAGTAAGTTTCTGTGTTTAGCTTTGAGTTGTATAATCTTGACTTTGAAGGCCTAGAGCCAAATAAGGACTGTGTACCGGGCTCACTATGCTCGAGTCAGCAGCGAGCCCTGTAATTGTATTCTTTCTTAATAATGGTTGTTAGAAAACGGGTTTTCTTTGTTATTGTATAGCTGTTAGTCATTTGTACTTGCTCACTTGTGAATTGTCTGTTTTATATTCTTTTCTCATGCATGTACTGGAAAATCTTAGATCACTCCCTATTTGTTTTCATATCAATATCTTATATATAGAGAGAGTAAATATTTTGTCTGATAGGTCTCTTGTAATTAATAACTGATTGTGTGTGTGTGTTTTGCACGCGCGCGTGCACACTGAGGATTAAACACAGTGCTTGTGCATGCTAGGAAGTGCTCTGTCTCTAAGCTACATCCCCAACTCTAGTTCCTATTTTTTTTCTTTTTTTTTTTTGGTTTTTCGAGACAGGGTTTCTCTGTGTAGCTTTGCGCCTTTCCTGGAACTCGCTTTGGAGACCAGGCTGGCCTCGAACTCACAGAGATCTGCCTGCCTCTGCCTCCCGAGTGCTGGGATTAAAGGCGTGTGCCACCAACGCCCGGCTCCTATTTTTTTTCTTTTACCCATAGGATTTAATATTTTCATGTAGTCAAATGGGTAGGGTTTGCTCCACCCCTGGATTTCCTCTATGATTCTAAAAGCTAAGATAGTCCCTACTCAGTGACAGAGAAACATCTATTCATAATTTCTTCTATTTTGTTTGCAATTTTATTTTCACAGCAAACATTTTTTTTTAATGTGTGTGGTGAATATGTACATGAACATTGGTGGTGTGCGTGCGTGCGTGAGTGCGTTTGTGTGTGTGTGTGTGTGTGTGTGTGAAGGCATCTAATATACACACACATATATATGTATATATATACACACATATATGTGTATATATGTATATATATATATATATTTTTTTTGGTTTTTCGAGACAGGGTTTCTCTGTGTAGTTTTGGTTCCTGTCCTAGATCTCACTCTGTAGACCAGGCTGACCTCGAACTCACTGAGATCCGGAGTGCTGGGATTAAAGGCTTGTGCCACCACCACCTGGCCTGTCTTCTAACATTTTAAAAACTATTGTTTATTATTATTATTACTATTATTTAAATAAGATGGCTTTCTGACCCTGGAGCTCACAGCTGGGCAATAAGCCCCTGGGATCTGCCTGTCCACACCTCTCAGTGCTGGGATTAAAGGTACTCACCACCAAGCCTGGCTCCTTATGTTGGTGCTGTGCATCCAAACACAGGTCTTCATACTTATGAAGCAAGCTCATCACAGATGGAACCATCTCCTCCGTCCTTTCAACAATTTTTTTATTCTAATCAGAAGTTTCATTTATTTGATCAGTAAATATTTTCTGAGTGGCCCTTTATGCTTGACAAGATGTAGATACTAGGGATAAAATAATAACCAAAAATACTAAGAGGAGGAGAAATGAGTGACTTACAGGCAATGTCCATGCAGTTGGGGACTGTGGTAAAGGGGGCTTAACTGCTCTGGGTGCAGTGCTGAGCCAAGTCGGTCAGGGTTGAGAGCTGCTGAAGCCTCTCCAAACCTTAGCCTTGCTCTCCGAGAATTCCCTTGAGCTAACTTGATAAACACAGTTTCTGCTACAAGCAAAATCTGATTAATCATGGAGCATTATTCATGCTCTACTAATAGGCAAAAAGTCACCAGAAACACAGGAAGCAAGAGAATTATGCTTAAAATACTTAGAATAACAACATAATACACCTTCAGCAAGATTTCAAATCAGGATTCAGAGGAACAAGGCTGTCTGAGATAATTTGGAATTGGCTTTTGAATAACAATTAAAGGAAACCTTAAAGATTAGTAAATGTGAAAAAATAGAAACAACAATCTCACTTATAACCAGTGTATACATGGAAACAGGAAGATAACGTTTCATTCAGTTCAGCAAATATTTTAAAATATGGGAGTCAGACTGTTCAGTCAGGCGTTTCCATACTAATGTTGTGAGTATCAATTAGTAAATCGATATCATTTTCTTCTCTCCCCTCATTCTTTCTTCCTGAGACAAGATCGTATGTCTTAGACTGACCTTGAATTTGCTATGTAGTCGAGGATGACTTTGAATTTGTGATGTTTCTGCTTTTACCCCCGAGTGCTGGTTTTATAGGTGTGTCCCCCATGTCTAGTCTAGACCGCAGGAAAAACCTGGAGGGCTTCATGTGTGCGAGGCAAGTGTGCTACCAATTGAGCTACATCTTCAGTTCCTAAATCAGTATAATCGTCATGAAGACAACTGGGATCTATTTTTCAAAAGCCTTAATAAATATGTACAGTCTTTGACTCATCGATTCTTTCTAGAACTTATTTCATGTGAGTGGAGATATATATGTGGTGGGTTTTGATAACAAGAATCTCATCAAAACAGCGAAGCTGGGGGAAATGTCCAACAACACTGATTAAATGACAAAGTGGCACATAACCAACCATTTCAAATACCAAATACATGAGAAATAATAATTTAAAATAACAGATAGTTCAGCAGTTAAGAGCACTGACTGCTCTTCCAAAAGACCAGGGTTGAACGCCTAGCATCCACATGGCAGCTATAACTGCCTGTAACTGCAGTTCTGGGCTCTCTTCTGGCCTCCACAGGCATTAGACACACACATGGTGTACAGGCACACATGCAGCAAAACAGCCATACACATAAAATAATGATACCCAAAAATAACAAAATAATCGTTACAGTATCAACACGTCATGAGAATCGTGTTGAACGCATTTTCCTGAATGCCAGGATGTTAACCTGATAGTGGAATTGGGGTTTTCCTTACTCTAACTTCTCTATCGAATTTTCTAGGTTTTTTCTTTCTTTTCAAAAATTTTATTTATTTTTTTTTCGTTTTACATATTGACCATAGTTCCCCCTCCCTTCCCACCTCCCATTCCCCCTCGCCTCCTCTTCACCCTCCACCCCCCACTCCTTAGAGAGGATAAGGCCTCCCATGGGAAGTCAACAACGTCTGGTACATCAAGTTGAGGCAGGCCCAAGTCCCTCCCCGCTGCATCAAAGCTGAGCAAGGCATCCCTCCATAGGGAATGGGTTCCAAAAAGCCAGTTCATGCACCAGGGATAAATCCTGGTCCCACTGCCAGGGGCCCCATAAACTGCCCCAGCCACACAACTGTCACCCACATTCAGGGGGCCTAGTTCTGTCCCCTGTAGATTCCCTAGCCATCAATCCAGAGACCCTGAGCTCTCACGAGCTCGGGTCAGCTGTCTCTGTGGGTCTCCCCACCATGATCTTTTTTTTTTTTTTTAAAGATTTATTTATTTATTATATATAGTGTTCTGTTTGCATGTATCCCTGCATGCCAGAAGAGGGAGCCAGATCTCATTACAGACGGTTGTGAGCCACCATATGGGTGCTGGGAATTGAACTCAGGACCTCTAGAAGAACAGCCAGTGCTCTTAACCTCTGAGCCATCTCTCCAGCCCCCTCCCCACCATGATCTTGATCGCCCTCCCTCAGATAATCCCTCCCTCCTCTCTTCGACTGGACTCCAGGTGCCATTTATTTGGGAGAATTGTCACCTAAGCCTGACCTGGTGCCACCTTCTGGGGATGACTCCAAGGCCTGGAAGGTGGTTGCCCCAGCTGACAAATGCTTTGTAAGGGTGTCGTTTCCTGCTGTGTCTGAGCCATGGTGGATCATCCAAACAAGCATCCCATTCTGACCCCAATGTTGGCTTATGTAATCATATAAGTGGCACTTTGGCCATCAGCACTTCAAACGTGCTGTCCCTGGCTCTGCCATCACAGGGTGTGCTGTGCCCCTCCAGCATCGGGCTTGGACAGCCACACGCCTTAGGGAATTCCTAGATAACTAACAAGTGAAAAATTGCTTCCTGCTGGTATGGTTTGTTAAGTTTTGAGTGTGCTGATTAATTCTGTCATCTGGGAACGCTAGCCAGATACTCGGTCGAACACATCTGGATATTTCTTGGAAGCTTCTATATTGCTTTGATGTATGATTAGCATTTAAATCAGTGCAGGGGACCAGACTCAGAACCCTAGGCATTCGAGGCAACCAAGCTTACCCCTAGCTCTACTCGGCAGAATTTAAAGCAGACTGACTACCTTCCGTAATTGGGTGAACCTCATCCAATCAGTTGAGGAAGACCGAGGAGCCCCACAGAATACTGTCTGCAAACTACCCCGGCAGTTAGGGAGGCACTGCCAGTTCTTCTCTCAGAGATACCCACTCTACATGCTTTGGTCTTGTTCGCTCTATGACCATGAGCCAGTTCTTAAACACACCTCCACAGCCCTACATCTAGTCCGTATCTCCATTTCTCCAGGACGTTCTGGCTTCTGCAGTGAGTCAATACCTCATTTCTTCCTTGGACTCAGCCAGAGGCAGTAGGATATTGCTATACTTTTTTGCATAGGAGCAATGCTTTTCCCAACAAGTTAGGACTGCACAGTCCTGTTTGTGGGGATGTAATTAGATGTATCAGTGCTTTGTGGTCTGACTCCAGATGTCACACTGCCTACTCACTTGAAAATGACTGACCTGACTGTACAAAGGGGACAGGATTTCTCTCATCTCATGGTCTTGTCTCTGAGTTGTAAAGCTCCTCAGAAGGAGCGGTCTGCACATTCCTATGGAGTGTTTCCAAAGATGTAATGATAAAATTAATCCTGAAACAGTATTGGCGCAGTGCATTGGTTTAATAAGGCTCTTGTGCATACAGTGTGTTCTAGAACCTTCTAAGCCCTCAGAGTTAAGAGAGGCATTGTTACAACCACTTCCAGTTTGCAAAAGAAAAAACAGAATCAAGTCATGTGTCATATACTCCGTCTCTTCAGCTAGCCTCTGAGAAAGCCAGGACTAGACAACAAGCTTTCTCTGATGCTTTTTTCTTAGCACCCAAACATGTCCAAGTGAGCCCACTCTACCAGGAGACTAGAGTGCCAATTTAGCATCCAAACAAGGACATTGTCAGTGGGGTGTGTCTTTGCTTTTTGATTGATAAAAGACAGTGACAAATTGGTCATGGTCATTCATACCTATAATCCCACTATTTGCAAGACTGAGGCAGACTGACAGAGATGAAAGGAAAATTCAGGCAGGAAGGATAACTGGTGAGTTTGAGGTTTGAATTCCATAGGGAGTCATCCCCATTTTCTATACAGTGCGCTCAGATCTTTTCTCTCTTCCTCAGTTTCTCTAAACTCTAATTCAAATGGACCTTCCTCTGGGAAGCAGTTCCCAAGGAAGCAGTCTGAAGTCCCCCTGTGTCCTCTGTGCCCTCACTCACATCTTCTTATGGGATGAAGAAGCCAGAAACGTGTGTTAAATGTTCAGTATATATTCAAGGCGACAGCATTTGACTGTCACTCTTAGAACTGTTTTGAGTCGGGCTCTTTCTATAGCCCAGGCTATCCTTCATCTCATAGCAATTCTCCTGCCCCAGTCTTCCAAATGGTAGGATTATAGGTATGAGTGACCATGCCCAATTTATTGTCATTATTTTTTTTTATCAATCAATAAACACTGATTTCATGGGCATCCTGGTTATATAGTGAGACCCCTGCTTCAAAATCAAAACCAAATCAACCCCCTCAAAACAAAAGCCTATTAAAAACTAAAGGCACAATTATGGAATTTTAATTCTTTTGAAAAAACTCAATATGTATGTGTTAATAATTATGTGTATGTGTGTGTGTGTGTGTGTGTGTGTGTGTGTGTGTTGGTGGGGGGCACACAGGTGCCACAAGCGTGCAAGCGGAGGTCAGGGGACCACTCTCAAGAGTCAGTTCTTTCCTTCCACCACGTGGGTCCTAGGGATCGAACCTAGGCTATCAGACTTAGTTAGTGGCAAGCACCTTTGTGCTCTGAGCCATTTCACTGGCCCAGAATTTGTTTTTGGAACAAGGTCTCACTATGGAGCCTTGGCTGGCCTGAGATTTGATATGTAGACCAGGCTGGCCTCAAACTCAGAGATCCTAGGATCAAAGGCATGTATTACTACACTTGGCAGAAATTTTGCTATTAATATCAGAAAAGGTATCTATTGTTTTAAGTGATAACAAGCCCATGATTTTTTTTAAAAGAAAAAGCATTTATTACTTTTACCTCATGTAACATAATGCATTTCAACATTTTAGACAATATGGGTAAACAAAAGACAACAAACAGGTCCACCCAGAGGTAACCAGAGTTCATATTTGTTAAGCATCAAGCCCTTTTCCCATGCATATGTCTAAACAAAGGTTTTTAATTTCACACATTTAGTTTTGACGATTTTTACAAATATCTTTTCTGGCATTTGCCACACACCTGTGAAGTTATTTTAAATAGCTATACAGTATTCCTGTTGGAAATTTACGTTTCTCATTTTCCCCATTAAAGTGTAAAGAGATGGGCTTCTGCGTGTCCACATTCCAGCTAGCTCATTAGGCTTTGGTTAAAAGTACAGTGTGTAACCAACATCACAACCCACGTTGACAACATTCCTAGTCTCCCCTGGCTATTTAGGGGTAAATCTTGCCCCATGCCTGCTTTACATGGGCTGGTTTTTATCAACCTTCGTTTCTCAACAGGTCATCTGAAGAGACGCACACGATGGTTGGTGTGTTGCACACCTGGCTATGCTGAGCGCGTTTCTGAGGTTTATCTGGGTCATGGGGCGGCCACTTGTTGGTTCTTGAGCTGTTTTCTCTTCTGTTAATTTGTAGTTCTCTGTTTCAAAGCCCATGCCCACTTTTCCACTGTGGTGGGAAGGATTTCACGGGGAGAGGAACAGTCAGCCTCAGACTAAGCAGGGTTCTAGCGGCACCGGGAAGGACGACGCTGTCTTTAGTTTCCAAATCCAGACGTCAGTACATGTCTCTCATTCTGGCCTGGGCTCTGTGCGTGTATGGCACTGATGAATAATTAAGATTATTTGAATCAAGTTTTAGTTTCCTCTCTTCAAAGAATGACACGAATTTCCAATTTGTTTTCTAAAATAGTTAACCCTTTAAAGCTGAACTTAGCTTTAATAGAAACATTCTTTACTGAAGGAGGCAGAATGTAAATAAATAAGTAGTACGTTACTTAAATGTTATCTGGGAAGCTGGCTTCATAAACCAAGAGCCCTGTAAATTCCTCATCCCTCAGATTAAGAGGAATCACTGTTTGCAAATTAGTAGTCTGTAAAAAAAAAAAAAAGGGGGGGGGGCAGGTGTGGTGGCACACACCTGGAATCCTAGCACTCTGGAGCCAGAGGCAGGAGCATTGCTACAAGTGAGGCCAGATAGGGCCACACAGCCGGACTCTGCACAAATAGTAAAAAAAAAAAAAAAAAAAAAAGTAACAGCTTGTAAGACTCATCCCCAGGCACACTCTCCAGCCTGAAAAAGAAAAATGGTCTACTTGAATCCCAAATTAACCATCACTAGATTGATTAACCATCACTAGATTGGCACCTAATCTGGCCCTTCCAGAAATAAAAGCTCGGGTTTGGTAAAAGTTCTTGGCCAGGTGGTGGTGGTGCACGCCTTTAATCCCAGCACTTGGGAGGCAGAGGCTGCAGATTTCTGATCCAAGGAGCGAGTTCTAGGACAGCCAGGGCTGCACGGAGAAACTCTGTCTCAGAAAAAGAATTAGCTCTCCGGGTCACACAGAACTCAGGTGTGGACCCACTACTGCTTCTCTAGATTCTTACATTCCCTGGCTGTCCCCAGTGGCCTGTGTCTTCAAGCACAGCCAAATCAGGGTTCCTCATTTGTATGAGCTCCCTCCTATCTGAGGCTTCACATTCTGTGTTGTTCCCTAAGGAGGCAACTCTAAACTGTGTAGGGTGTCAGCTGGTGGAAAACCTGGACCTGTCCTTGTAACCAAAGGTCTTTCTCAGCTGGGCATGGTAAAGCCTTCCCTGTGCTCGTGACATTTGGGAGGGGTAGGGGGAGGATGCAAAGTTCTAGGTCATCCTTGGCTACGTAGGGAGTTCAAAGCCAGGAGAACCTACAAGAGTCTAAATAATAATAATAACAATGATAATAATAATATATTAAAAGGTATCTATCTTATCTGTACTAAAGATTCATAGTAGGCAGGCACCTTCCATTGTAGCAGTGTGTACACATATTTCTACAAACCTTTGCCATGATTTATCTTAGACATCGCTTAAGGAAAAATTTGTTATACAAATAATAAAGCAACATGGGAAGTGATTCACCCGGAACTCCATCCTCTCAACAGGTCATTTGTTCTTCTACGGGACCTTCTGGTTTTGTACAGATAATTAAAGTGCTATAATTAACCTGGGACGGGGGAGCGTTTTACACAGAAAGACACAACTCACTTCAGGAAGCCCCACTAATCGCATTGGGCTTCTTCACTCAGCTCCTCAAATTACGTGCCACAGCACTCCACAGAGACAGAGCACCAAGAGGGCAGAAGCTGGCCACTTCCTGGCACCTAAGGAAGGTGACTCAGTTGCTGGGTCAGAAGGGTGGACAAAGGATGCCGAACTGCCGGTCACACCTTGCCTGTTCACCACAGCATGCTGAGTGCTTAACACAAGGTCAGGCATTCGGTAAGTACTTAAGTATTGAATGATTAATCTGGAAACTGACTGACCCAATTTTTTTTCTTTCTGTAATGCTGGGATCAAACCCAGGACCTCAAGCTTGCTAGGCAAACTTTGTACCACTAAGCTGCACCTCCAGTCCCCGCATTATTTTGGGGGAGGAGTATGTAAGAAAATCCTAGACAATAGCATCTAATATGACTTTCCGTTTAAGTGGATCTTGACTAATTAAACAAGCGCATCCTGAGGCCTGCTATGACTCAACATTACTGGACTGTTTGGGATGGAGAGTCAGAGGGGGAATGTAGAGTGGAGCCTCCTCATTCCTACTCTGGGACTAGACTATGAGGCATAGTCTGAGATAAACAGAGTGGCATTTTTAATTTTTAAAACAGTCTTAGCTTTTCAAAGAATTGGGAAATCAAGAAAAAATGATAGTTGGTGGAGGCAAAAAGTATTTTTACTTAAAGAAGCCAGAAAATTAGGGTCCTTTATTAGCTTAAAAGGTTTTGGAAATTATGACTTTTCCAGAGCTTTAGGCCAGAAACTGGGCAACACTTACCTAAAGAGCCACAGTTTATGGGGATGGTCACCTTAGGTTTCAGTTAATGTGATATATGCCTTCCTAGAAGATCAGGACTTTAAGGAAACTTCTGACATGAGACACAGGCACAGTCACTTGAGAAATGTGGAACCTAGCTGCCTCTGCCTGTGGCCAGCGCTAGGAGGCCATAGTATTTCCTAGCCAAATTCTACTAAACAAAACCCCAGAGATACTTTTCTTCAAAATAATTTTGATTTAATTTCTTTTTTTTTCTATAAAAAGACAAATCATATATCAGAGAATATTGTTTGGATTCTGAGGTTCCCATCAGAACTGTTTTACAATACGTGTTTATACAATCTTAAGTGAAGTTGGCGGCGGCGGCGGGACTCCGAAAGTGGGCCACCCGGGTCAGCGTGTGTGACATCAGGGATTCATTTCACTTTGGATCAGAGACCAGTGACACACTATTGTTAGGCACCAACTAGACTTGGATTTGTTTTTTGGACATTCAAGTTGATAGGAAGTCAAGTTAAACACAAAACCCAAAGCACCACCAACTTCTAAAAAGCAACATGTCAATACTGGGTAAGGAAAACACACAGCATGATATTCTCCGCTATTATCAACTGTGGGGGTTTCAGTGAGAAGTCTCCCCATGGGCTTATGAGTCTGAGCACTTGGTCCTCAGCTGGTTTGGGGACCCATTGTTTGGGGAGGTTCTGGAACTTTCAGCGAATGAGGCATGGTGCGTCCCTGGGGGTAGGCTGTGAGTTCACACCTCTCCACACTCAGTGTTTACACTCTTGTTTCCCTGTGTGCAGATGAAATGTATTTTGCCAGCTCTGCTCACATGTCTTCCTGGCCATCATGGACTCCCTCTTTGGTACCATAAGCCAAAATAGACTCCTGCTTTGGGTCATAGTATTTTATCATGGTAACAGAAACAAAGCGAAACACTATTACATCAATGAATGTAAACATTTGACATTTTGAATATTCATATTTAAAGAAATTAAAATTTTGAAAAGTTTATAGAATCTGTTCATAGCACCCAGTGTATGACTAGTTACATCTCATATTAATCAGTTATGCTTTCTGTCCAAGGGCTATAGGAGTTAAATACCTTAGTGATAATAAGGAAGAGGAAATAAGAGCATAAAGAAACAATCAAGTGTCACAAAATATGTTTTAGAGGGAACCTGCCCCAATAAAAGGAAATGCACGTAACATATCATTCTAGTTGTTGGTGAGCACAGTGAACATAATGTTGGGGAGTAGGAGGAAATTGAAAAGGGTCCTTTGCCTCTGGACAGTTCCTCTTCCTCTGCCGTCCCTCCCCAGAACACCACGCTGCTCCAACAGTCCCCAGCACTGCCCTGAGTGCCAATGAACACACTCTCTCTTCACTAGATCAAAGTCCCTTTAGGACGTGCATGCTGTCTTACACGTCTCTAAGCTCCTCCAAAGGAATGCACATCGCTGACTACTCAGTTATTTACACAGAACAATTATGGGAACGATAATGAAAAACACACAAATGTTTTCTTGGTAAGTTTCAAGTAGAAGCGGACAACAGGCCCTCTGCTGCAGCCAGCAGCTGCCGACATTTCTACGACACATTTAATGTAGATGCAGTATTTCCCTTAAGACAGTCTCTTCCAATGGCACATTTAGTCCTATTGCAAGCATACTTTTGGAGTGTGCCAATGCCAATGACTTGGCATGATCACCCACAGGTATAAAACTTATCTCCATTTTTCCCTTTCTGGTTTAATATTAGCATAGCCCAAATAGATCCATAGGATTTATTTCTATGGGAGATCTCTCTAAACAATGCCTTTAAAATTTTAGTGTCCTTGGCTGGGGGTTAAAGACGTTAAACCCAAAGGCTAACCACATCAGAGCAAAAAGTGAAAGCAGTTTAATTAGAAAGTTCAAAGAGACCAGAGCAGAGAGAAAGTCAGATTAACTGCGTGTGAGTTCATATCGAGTCACTCTCCTAAGCCAGGACACTCGCACTCAGGCAGAGTCTGACGAAGCCAAGTGACAGGCAGAGGAGTCTCATGAAGAGACTAAGGAGCTGTCTAACAGGGCATTAGGAGGTCTAAACGATCAAATCTCTTTAAGAAAACAAAAGCATAAATCCATACTCTTTTTTGTTCAGAGAGCAGCATCCCTTGCCATATTCCTTTTATCTATGAAATAGGCAAAAACACATCCAGTCATCCTTGATTGTTAAAGCATAACACATCTCTGATGTGCTAAAGCATTCAGGAATGCCTTTGGGGAAAAAGCAATGAAAATTGTTTCTAAAGTTCTCAAAGACAAAAGAAACTACTACGAATAGACAGAGATTAAGCCGGGAACATCTCTTAAAGCACCTCTTTATAGAACGTGACTCTGCAGTCTGAGGTTCCAGGGTCCCCCGAGCACAAAGGCATTTGCCCCTGCAACATGACTTCTACAGCAGTTTCTGCTAGCCAGAGCTTTTGAGACCAGCTCCATGATGAATGTGACGAGGTTCAAAGTTTGGGCTATTAGCTGGATATTAAGGTTTATAGAAATGAAATGACATAATGTCTGAGATTGGTTTTTAAATATGTCAGTAGAAAAGAAAAAGGCAGGAGGGCGCAGGTGGAGCAAATTCAGCTAAGTCTGTAATTACTAGACTCAGGGATGGGTGTACAGGAGTTTTCCATACTATTCTATTTGTGTATGTGCTCGACAGTGCTCATAACGAGACTTTAAAGTGTTAGGAATTACAGCTTCTTATAAACAGGCCTGTAACTCCAACAGGACGTTAAATTATGCTGAAAGAAATTAAAGCTGGTCTTAAATCTGGAGCTCCTCACTAGATTTATAAAAGCCATTTCACCTGGTTTTTTTCAAAAGAAGGACATGACACAAACCTGCACACTGTCCCGGGAAGTGGAATCAGGATGCATTTTAAACAATCTAGCCCCAAATTAGAGAGCTCTAAATGTTAGTAGTTGGGGGTGGAACACAGACCGTGTTACAAGGAAGACAGACATCTGGATTCTGGTTCAGCTTTTAGTTCAGAAGGGAAATAGGATGTTAACTCTAAGAACCTGGGTTTCTCAATCTTCTTGTCAGCCACAGGTTTTCTTGGGGAGGCCTAACTTTTCCCTTCCCGTTATACGAGCAGTAGATGGTGTCTGCTCCTGGAGGTCAGACCTGAACCGGAATGACTCGGGATACACTGGGCACAGTCCCACCCTTCCCAGCTAGTCCCTTTCTCTTCTGCAGAGCCTCATACACCACCCCTCTCTGCTCACGCTTTCTCCGTTGGGCTTCATGACGGTCCATGCTATTCTCGAGGGCACAAGAAGTAAGAGTCCCCTAGGTCTATGAGGACAACCGCTTTTGTTATGTGCAAGATCTGGCTTGGGAACTGTAACCTCAATCTAGGTCCCTGGAACTGGATTAGAATTAAGAGTCAGACAGAAACAAACTGTGCCCAAGTTTATCTGACACATGTTTTCTTTTGATGTCTTGAGACAGGCTTTATATAGTCAGGCTGGTTTCAAACTGGCCACGAAACTGAGGATGACCTAAACCCCGGATCCTCTTACCCCACCACCTAAGTGCTCACCGACACATACCAACTGCCCCTCTGGCCTTATTTTACATGCATTTTCTGGTGGACGGATACTATTTAAAACTTTTTTTGTTCTTCAGATTAAGTATTTAGTTAGGAATTCAGTCAATTAATAATGATGCCATGGAAACTTCTTTTAAAATGAGGTATTTGTTTTACTGTTTGAAACAGCAGAGGTTTGAGTAAACTGTAGAAAAGGTCCAGCAAGTAAGAAACTGGAAGAGAGTACATTGAAACAGAACCAGGGTCTGGCCACAGGCCACCTCGATCCAAGACCCCTGAGATTCCTTGCTGTAGGCAAAAAATACCCACCTACCTTCTACTTATCAACAGAAAAATCAGTATGACTCCTTCTGTATTTCTACTTGGCTGCATGGGAATGGGGGTCACTGAGAAAGGCAGAAGGCTCAGACCATCCGATCACTCCCTCCCTGCTCCAGTACAAAAATAGTTATCAGCAGACCATCATTTCCCTTGCTCTCGGTTATCTTAGGAAAACACTTAGAATTACAGCAATGACAGCATTTTCACGTTCTTTTATGCAGAACCGTTGCCAAGGTTCAGAATACCATGAGAAATGTCGAGAAAACAGTTTTCACATGAAGAACTGAGCAATCAGGTTCGCCAGGCCCAAAATGATGATGAAAACGTGAAAGACTAATTTAGGCCATGTCAGACGCTCTTCTTGGTGGAGGGAAATTATATAGATGAGAGAAGGGTATATGAACACGAAAGCCAGGCCACACGCTGCTCCTGAGTACCTGCAGAATGAAAACTTTCTGGGTTAATGGTTGTGCTGTATTTTGGATGACTTATAATTAAGGTAAATACAGTACAATTTAAATTGTGCTCAGTCTCATTTTACAACAAAATTTGTCATTTGTTACTGACATTTGAGTTTAAAACTTGTTAGATTTTTAAATTAATAAAAATATTATTTCCTGCTTGTCTTTATATCTGCATGGCAAACACGTTTTATTCATTCCTTAAATCTCAGACACATCTGGAGACAGACTTTTATCTTTGATCTTTTTTTGAGACAGGCTCTCACGTAGACCAAGCTAGCTTTGAACTTGTTATATAGCTCAGAATGACCTTGAACTTCTGATCCTCCTGCCTCTACTTCCTAAGTGTGGGCATTTCAAACCCACAACACCACATTGGTTTATGAGGTGCTGGAGATGGAACCCAGGGCCTTGTGCATGCTAGGCAAGTTCTCTACCAAATGAACTATATCCCCCATCTCCATTTTTGACCTTTATAAAGTCATTCAGGGTTTGTGAAGGATTGGTAGCATCTGTGTATGAATGAGAAAAAAGGAATTCATTCAGTGTAATTATCAAGGAACACAAAAATTCTTCAATGAGTTTTGACAGAGAAGCAGGCAATTCCCCATTTTCTCAAGGAATACTTTAACAGGGACTTTTAAGTCCATTATATTCCGTAGGTACCACATAACACTCTCTCTCACAGACACCACAGAACACTCTCTCCCACAGACATCACATAACTGTGGTGGTTTGAAAGAAAATGGCCCCCAAAGAGAGTGGCACTACGAGGGGGTGTGGCCTTGTTGGAGTAGGTGTGGTCTTGGTGGAGGAAGTGTGTCACTGTGGAGGGGGTTTTGAGGTCTCATATAGGCTCAAGTCACGTCCAGTGAGAATTGCCTGCCTATCAAGATGTAGGACTCTCAGCTTCAGCAACATGTCTGCCTGCACACAACCATGTCCCACCATGATGATAAGGGACTAAACCTCTGAAAACGTAAGCCACCTCAGTCAAATGTTTTTCTTTTATAAGAGTTGCGGTGGTCATGGTGATTTTTCATAGCAATAGAAACCATAACTAAAACAATAACACTGTCCCCCACAGGCACACAGAACACTGTCCCCACAGGCACACAGAACACTG
>CABHPP010144492.1:30726-44238 GCA_902168425.1 Peromyscus attwateri | reverse complement strand
CACAGGCACACAGAACACTGTCCCCCACAGGCACACAGAACACTGTCACCCACAGGCACCACTTTCTTCTTTATTGCTTGCTACCTTCTTAGGAAAAATTCTTAACAAGAGTGACTCAATCTGATGTCTAAATCAAGGAAGACATCAGATCATTTTGAAGGCATTTCACTCAGTCTGCTGTTCATATCAAGGAAGGCCTCAGATTATTCTGAACACATTTCTAGCGACAGTATGATCAACCATCTTTTTTTTTTTCTTTTTTCTTTTTTTTTTGAAAGGACATTAAGAAAGAGCCATCTTGGATCTAAACTCTTGCTTTTTGAATCTTTTTTCTTTTTGAGTAGAAACGTATTAAGAGTTAGGCAGACATGGTGTTGACACATAAAGGACTTCCTGGGTGCACCTAAGGAGTAATGTATATTGAAAATAACATTTGTTTCAGATAAAAGAAACACAATGGAAAATGAGAAAAATAAAGAGAAAGGTAGCTTCAGGACAAGGGGGCTCCTAGAGCTCCTTCTCAGAGATCAGCAAAATGGAATTTAATAAGCACCTAACTAACAGCAGAAAGTATACTTGAACATGACCAGTATGAAACACTTCCAGAAAATTCGTTCAGTTAAAGCATCAACAGCAACAGAGACAACAGAGCATGTGTGTACAGTGTACCTTATGATCCCTCCTATGTTTGGGTAGAAACAGGCCATGGTCACTCCGGCTCCCACAATAACTAAATTAAGAATCAGCACGTGGAAAATGCTAGGAGGTAAAAGAGAATTTATATGAAAGAAAAGATATAAAACAGGTAAGTTATAATCAATTTTTAGGACAATTAAAATTTATTCTTTTTTCTCTTCTTTTTTTTTGTTTTTTGTTTTTTGTTTTTCGAGACAGGGTTTCTCTGTGTAACAGCCCCGGCTGTCCTGGAACTCACTCTGTAGCCCAGGCTGGCCTGGAACTCACAGAGATCTCTGCCTGCCTCTACCTCCCGAGTGCTGGGATTAAAGCTGTGCACTACCACCACCTGGCTAAAATTCATTCTTAACACCTTTAAAATGATTGTCTTTACTTTGTCAACAAAACTGAAATATACTACTCAATGTGGGTAAATAGAAATTGAAATTGGCCTTTTTATCTAATTCTATAAAAATTCTATAAAAAAATTTCTTAGGTGCAAACTAGTAGTATGCACCAGAGTACACATTTTATTTATAATTTTACTTGGAATATCTTGAGAAAACAAAACCACGAAAAAACCTATTAAAGTACTTATAAAAAAATAAGAAGACTGTAGATCAAGGAAAACAAGTTTATCTGACAGAATATAGTAAAAATTATTAAAAATAACACCATTATTTATGTAAATAATCAAGAATTATCCAAACAATTTGGAAAAAAAGCTAGTTGGATTTTCACTAAACAAGAAAATCAAAGAAAAAAGTGGAGGGTAGGAAGGTATGACAGAGCATATTGTCAATGTATGAAAAAGTAAGGAAAATTATTTATGCTGGTAGGTAGTTATCATACATCTTGATAAGTTACAGAGATATTAGGTGTCAAGATGTTATTATTCACCTAGAATTTCAACCTTCAACTTGCTGGACCTTTTGTTTTACTAGGAGAAAAACTTTTGTTTATTTTCCAAAGCAGCAGCTGGTTCTCCAAGTGTGACCATGAATTCCGTTTCGGGAAGCCTTTGAGGTAAACACTGTTCTCCTAACAGTACAAGACACGGCATGCTTTACAAAAGCAACACAGAAGGGCAAAGGCACCTAGCTGTGTTCTATGATGGAGTGTTCACTGCCAACACTTTCAAGAGAAAATAAAACAGGAAAAAATACTTATTAACTTTGTCCATGAGAGGGGTGGGGGTATGACTCAGTGGGGTGTTTACCTAACATGCTCCAGGCCCTGGGTTCGATTTCTACCACCCATGGGTGAAAGGAGCAAAGCTTAGTGTATTGGATCCCATCCTTGGAGTGTGTATCTTTTTAGCAATCAAGCACACCTGCACACTCAAGTACACGGATGTCTTGAGAAAAGGCAGCTGCCAGCAGAGCTGGACCAAACTATCTGACAGGCTCAACAAATGCTACCATTTCTGGAAGTGCAGCCAAAACAGCAGCCATCCACACTTGTTGATGAACTGACATTTCCTATAAATGAATGTTGACGAGCTTGCCATTTAAGGAAAACAATGGGCAGTATTCATTGCTGATACTAACAACTAAGTTTTCAAATAAAAACTAGGATTTTGGAGAACTTGGCACTTGCCACTGTGAGTTTGATGGTTTTCTAAAATGTAAAGACTTTTTGGGATGAAACTGGTAGTGATATTAACGGCTGTGAGTTTTAGTGATGTATAAAGAAGTGTGTGAACATTGGAGAGACCTACAGAACTCCAGGGAACCAATATTGACCAAGTATGATGTCATAAACTCATTCAGGGACTGAGAAGCACAAAGCAAGGGAACTCAGTGGGTTTTAAGGCAGCCTGCTTCCCAATTATATAGTGCGGACAAGGAGCTATGCTGTGTCCAGTCCCTCATGGCACCAAAGATGAGGAACATCCACAATTGTCTGACAAGCTATAAAAGGCCCCTCTTCTTCTCCAACTCTACATCTACATGAGGCTGAATTTTCTTCACATATCTAAATGAAAGGATAGTACTCAGACAATGCAGAAACACAGACTTCAACTGTCAACCAGAAAGCAGACATTAAAGAGTTTTTAACTGTACAACAATGTTCCAGGGAGCTGGGTGGCGGTGGCACACGCCTTTAATCCCAGCACTCGGGAGGCAGAGGCAGGTGGATCTCTGTGAGTTCGAGGCCAGCCTGGTCTACAGAGCGAGATCCAGGAAGGCACAAAGCTACACAGAGAAACCCTGTCTCAAAAAACCAAAAAAAAAAAAAAAAAACAAAAAACCAAAAAAAACCCCAAAAACCCCAAGGTTCCAGGGAATCAGTTATTTTTCATAAAAATATTATTCATGTTAACTGGTAATGGTTTTATTTATAATTTTTTTGAGGGGAGTGCCAGGGTCTCAAGAATGATGCATTTGTTTTCCAAGTTGGCCTCACCCTTGAGGTTCTCTTGCCCCTACAACCTAGGTGGGTGGAATTACAGGTGTGCCTTTCTGCTTAGATTTTTTTAAGGAATCAATAAATACCCTAAAATTTTTAGTTTTAATTTTTTACATTAAATATTGATAATGTACCTTTGAAAATGAAAGCTCCTGGTAATACTCAATAAAACTGAGAAGTATAAAGAAGTCTGGAGTTCAAAAAATCATGTACCATCATGTAGGGCAATGGCAGTGTGTTCTTGTCACAGGGAAGAAAAAAATGTGAACACAAAAGGGAGATCTCAGACTTTTTTCCAAGAAGAAAAACCACTCTAATGGCCACCATTAAAATAGTGGAAAAAAGGAAAAAAAAAAAAAAAACTAGGCAGTGGTCTGTAACCCCAGCACTCGGGAGGCTGAGGCATGTGGATCTCTGAGTTTGAGGCCAGCCTGGTCTACATAGTGAGTTCCAGGACAGCCAGGACTACACAGTGAAACCCTGTCTGGAAAAAAATCAATGAAAACGAAAACAAAAAATAGCCAAAGACAGGAGTGATGCATTAGCCCAGAAATATTTCCTCAATGACTTCACTGGGTTGTTTTAGTTTGGTGAAACAAATACAGTAGAGTCAATGGAGTAGCAAACAGAAACTGTATTTTCTGAACTCCAATAGATTAGCAGTGTTAGAACTGTAGCTTGTTACCCACTAATGTACAAGAGGACATTGAATCAATGTATCAAGAATACCTGGTAGCTTTTGATTTGAAATATTTCATGAGGGGACAGACTACAAACAGGAACTGTTTGTTTAATATTGCTTAAGAGTTAAAGTCTTGTTTAGTATGTTAATATAAATATAATGCTTTCCTATATTGTATTAATAAGTCTTTTTCCTTTAAAATATGTATTCCATTCATACCTATAATCCCACCATTTGGGAGGCTGAGGCAGGATCATGAGTTCCATGCTAGCTCTGGCCACATAGTAATACCCTTTCTCAAACACCTACCCTTTCAAAGCTAATTTATTCCCAATGAAATAAGGCTAGGTACGTATGCAATATTTACTGTAAGGGTTAATCAGGGGACTGTGAGAAATCTTCAGGAACTCCTGGAAACACAGTGATGTTACATGGAAATTTCTCTTGGGTAAGGGTAACTACCTGAACAGATCTTATTCAAAAGGGTGCACAATTACTCTAGACCCATTAAGAGGCTAAAATTCCCATAGCGATTTAAATTTGTTATATATGAAAAAAGAATTTAAACTCATTCTATGTCTCACCTTCAATTCTACGCAACTTGGCATTTCTATAGGAATGTACAGCTATTAATAAACATAAACGTATTAATATCAGTAATTAAGAGCATTGGCTGTCTTGAGCACCGCAGCAACATAGGTTCTAAGCGCCAACACCTCTTAGCAAGGTGCACTTAGTAGCAGTTAAATCCTACATAGATAATAATAGACATCAGGGCTAATTGACTGTCCTGGAAAGGATGGACACCAGATTGTCCCGGGCAAGGGAGTGGCACCTCTATTTAAAGCTCTTCTGGGAAAAGGACCCTGTGATCTATTTTTAGTAACCATTTTCATTAGGCATTTTTTTTTTTTTATAGCAAAAGGATCAGTCAAACTTTAAACTGACCTGTTTACACAGTCATTTGTTGCTTGGCACATCTTGCTGGTCAAGAGAAGAACCCTTACCTAGGATAAATGTCACCGAAGATATGGCCCAAGAGCTGAACGCGAGCCAAGTAGCCTAGGAGTGGGTAGACAGTCATCATCTGGAAGAGCAGGAATATCCTTGCAATGAAGGACAAGGTGTCCCCGCTGGGGAAGTTGTCTAAGAAGTTCTGATCCAAGAAAGACAACGGAGTCATGTCAACACTCAATGCAGTACATTCAATTCACCACATTTTCTGCTTATCGTGAACACAGGCAATACCCAAATAGTGGTTTATGAACTGATGCCCGTCTGCAAACCACTTGCCAACTATTTGTCAAGAGGTGAGTACAGAAACCAAAATTACATATTTAGAAACTGATAAAACACCAACACTGGCATATTCTGTTTTATAAAAATTCTGGTCTAAAAATGACTCAACATTAAAACAATAAAGAAAACTTCGTTCTTCGCAGCAGACGGTGCAGGAAACACAGCTCTAAAAAGCTCATATGCTATAAGTAAATTTGTTCCTGATTTATTTAAATGGCAAACTCAATCCCATGACATTGTATCTTTACTATATAGCTCTCTCTCTCGCTTTTCCTCCACCGACACTGCAGCACTTCCAAGAGTGTCCACGGTGAGAGTGCACCTGCTACCATCAATGCCTGCAGGCCAGCACTAAGTAGAAAGGAGTTACTTTGACACTTTGGCTTGTTTTTTTTTCATTTCAGTCTGGTATCCTAAAAAGTTAATAACTCAGAATTACATTTGCCCTTTCAACTATGAATACCACAAATATTCCTATTCCCAGGGGAGTTGGCTTTGTGTGGGATTATTCACATTAGGGAAAATTTAGCAAACACTTGGCTTCCAAAGAACTTCCACAAATAACAAGATGAAGAGGGGAACATTTCCAGCTATCACACGGCAGCAGCTCTGTCTCCTTGCAGAGAACACTATCAACACTGCTGAAATACACCTTATAACTGGCTTAAAACACAATCACTGGACTCCTAGAGGGGTTTCCTCTGACTAGAAAACCACCAGTGAAATGCTGTTCTTCATGAGAAATTCTTTAATACCCAAGATGTTACTATTTCTAAGTTTCACTCCAACTGCTTAGCGAAGGATTTCTCTCTTACTGTTTCTGGCTCTCACTTTTTAATAGTTAAATTGTCTGCTTTGTTTTGCTGCTTTTTACTCAGTCTCTAAACAAGAGTCCTATCTGTTCTTAAAGACCAATGAATCAAAACCGGTTCACCCTGGACATTCCCACAAGTAAGCTTTGGGAAATCAGGGACTTCAGTGGCTTCTCGGTGGAGGTTTTAGAAATCCATGTGAACACTGGTAACAGTGATCTATCCAAAGAGAAATGTGTGCACATAAGAGTGGTCATTCCAGCATTATAAGCTGCAGAGTATGCAGAACCTTATTCCAGAATCCATCAAATGGAGCCTGCATGTATTGTGTTACTTGATGCAAGAGAAAATCCAAACTTGGGAAAGATGGGGAAGGTAGAGGTGGCATTCAAATCCAGGCCTGGCTGATCTTCCTCCTGTACCAGTCTCCCTGCTCCACATACAAAGACACACACGTGCACACAGTGCCTTACCTGCTCAATACAATCTTTGGATAATGGGGGTGAAGGAAATGAGGCAAAGACCAGGAAGCCGATATAGAGGTAAGTCAGGGTCACCAGCATATAAGCAATGCATAGGTCTCTCACCTGCACAGGAACAGAATAAAATGCTCACTCAATACGAAGACAGTGCAGTACGTCTATACAAACACACTAAGCAAGGAGTCCAACACATAAACCTACATTTATATTTTTATTTTGTATGTGTCTACATACAGACTGCAATATATATATACATACATACATATATATATTTAATTACTCTGATAGTTTGCTTTTTTTAACTTGTCTGGAGTATTTAGACTACTAAACTACTTGTTAAAAGATTTTGGGAGCTAATATAAACTGTGGTTTAACACAATTGAAGTTCTAATTTAATTTCAAAAGGTAACATTTGCCAAATTAAAAAATACTTTATTATACTAATAAAGACAACAAGAAAGTATAAGCCACTTTTGGTTTGACCTATGAAATTTTAAAAATTCTTTCTTAGTAAATTAGCTTATATCATCAAAGTATATGTAGGCAACAAGAGTGGAACATATGAAAATATATTTAATAAAGAAGGGACACTAGTTAAAGAGTAGACAAGTACACATTAAGGACAAGCTTTAAAAACTTAAACAGTAAATAAAAGGACATTTAAAAGGCAGCTGCTCAAAGAGCTGTCCAAGGCTATTACTGGAATCAGCAAACAAACCCAGATTATTAAATAAAGCAGCCTGCTTTCTTCCACGGCCGTTCCCACCCTCCCAGTCCAGGCAAAATAAAAAGCTCCAAGAGACTGAAAGCAGCCAGCTGTTAGAGCCCGACAGAGCAGATTCCACAGCCTGCACATTGTCTCCATTACCACTTAAGCTGGAGCCAAACAATTCAACACGACTAAATTGTAGCAACAGGCCTATTCATTTTAGATAGAAACTACATGAAAGCTAGGAAAACAGATTAGAAAAAAATTATATGCAGTTTTTAAGTTTGATAACATAGTAAGAATGTTCAGACACTTGGAATTAGGGAACATTTTGGATTTTTCTGGATGACTCCTAAAGTGGGGTGAAGCAACAGCAGTGTTTTATAAACTTGAGATTCATAAATCTGGCTGAAAGGCAAACAAGAACTTATGAGAAATCTTAAGGTCAGGTCTAAACTGCCATTCAGTTTGAAAACAAACGAGGGATTCAGTATCAGAAATGAGATAGTGGGTAGGCCTTTGGAGCTAGAGGCCTATGCAAATTGGTCCCAGCCCTTCCAAATCTCTGTGAGAGCTTACTGTCTAGGAAGGGGCTTCGGAGTCTTTTTTCTTTAGTTCATGAAGCTCTAGGGCCCAGGTCAGCTAGAATTTGGTTTCCCCTGGCATTGTGTCACACTCTTGTGTGGGATGAGCAAAAACAAATCGAGAAATGCCCATTTTCATATCAAAAAGTAGTTGGCTTCAATTACAACATTTCAAAGGCATTCCAGTCTCCACCTACTCAAGCTGGCTCAAGAATTAAGACAGCCTCGTTTAAAAAGTGATTTATTATTTTTATGTATGTGTGTGTTTGTTTGTGGGTGCACATGGGTCCTGGTACCCAAGGATACCCCTGGAGCTGGAGTTACAGGTGGTTGTGGGCTACCTAATAGAACTGAACCCAGGTCCTCTGAGAAAGCAGTACATGCTCTTAATTGCTAAACCATTTGTCCAGCCCAATATAGCCCCCTTAAGAAAAGAAAATCCTGGGGGGCTGGGGAGATGGCCCAGTGGTTAGAGTGCCTGTCACATAAGCATGGGGACTGGAGTTCAGATCTCCATAAGCCCACATCAATGCCAAGTTGGCCTTGGAAGGGAGAGATGGGGTCCCCACAGCAATATGATTGGCAAGACTAGTCAAATCTGTGAGCTCTGGGTTTGATTGAGAGATTCTGCCTCAATGAAGAGGTAAAAACAATTGAAGATGATTCCCAACTTCAACCTTGGGCTCCACATACACATACATAACACACACACACACACACACACACACACACACACACACACACACACAGAAACTGGAAGAAACAAAAGACAAAACCTTGAGAGGGGAAAACAACTGTGTCAGAGAGGGAGAAGGGAAAGATTTCACTGGTAGTCTTTAACTTACATCTGACTGTCTTACTTTAGTCCAACTTCCTATAAAACCTGTACCTAAGTAAAACTTCAGGACGTGAATGATGATTCCAAGGCTATGGTACCAGTGGCTCCCAACAAAACAGGGTTCCCTCCCTGCTTCCCTGTTCTCAGGGCATTAGCCAAGTACAGCAATGCTTATGTTCTAATCGCCATTAATTTTTATTTTTAAATTGTGTGTGTGTGTGTGTGTGTGTGTGTGTGTGTGTGTGTGTGTGTGTGTTGGTATATGCACAGGAAGGAGCCCAGGTGTCCACAGAGGTAAGAAGAGGGTGTTGGATTCTTTGGACCTAGAGGTACAAGCAGTTGTGAGCTGCCCAGTGTGGGTGCTGGGAATTGAACTTGGGCTTTTTACAAGAATAGTTCACACACTTAAAGGCTGAGTCATTGCTCCAGTTCCCAAAATTATCAATTTTTTTTTTTAAAAAAAGTTCTTGAGTGGAAAGATGTCCCTTGACATTAAAAAATAGCCAAGTTTAATAGTTATTTTATCACAGACCTTATACTCCCAATACCTAGGACAATATTGGACATAGCAGGAACTAGGAGGATAAAATAGACGTGACCTGGCAGCCAGCCCACCTGGCACACTGCGTTTCTAAACAAGAAGCATGGCACACCATGCCCCAGCAGTCGGAACACTTAATTCTGAAGCAGTGTTAGTAACTGGTAGCTGGCCTGTAGATAAACCACACTCTCCATGTCTCTTTTTACGTGTTTCTTCCCCATAGAGACCCTGGTGTTGTGAGCACTCACTATCCAATCACAGGCTATAGGCTATAGGCTACAGGCTATAGGCTATAGGCTTCCACTGTGTAAGTAGTTGCTCACATTCAATAAAGCAGACACTGTTCCCCGTGACTGCCTGCAGAGTGGTTCTTCTCCATGCCCTCTGCCCGCCCGTGGGCCTTGCGGTCTTGTCAGGGGACACCTGGTAATGATGGCAGGAACTCGATATAGACAAAACACACACATCTGTTAACGACTTCTAGATGCCCGCATCTGCGCTAAGCCCCGCATGCCATTCCATCTGATCCTCATACAACCTTACCATGTAGCTGCAGTCCATTTCTTTACAGCTGAGTGTAAGTCACAAAGCTTTTACATGGTGAGTAGTTGGGTGAAGCCAATATTCCAACCTCCAACAAGGTCTTTCTGCTGCCAAATTGTGTACACTTAGCTACTATGATGAAAAGTTTACGAGTCTCCAGGTATTTAAACCATATTAATAATGAAAAAAAAAAAAGAGGCAAAAAGGAGTAACAAAGAATATAACACGAAAGCACAACTAGAGATACAAGAAAACAAATGCCTTCGAGGACAGCTCTGTCACACGTACTCGGCACACACTGAGTACAGCTCAGACAGGATGTGTGTCTGTTTTCATATGGAACGACTGATGAACAGAAATGACACTATTATTATAAAGCAGCTGAGGTTCAGCGTGATCTGGGAATCATGCCGCCCACGAGTAGCATCCACATATTGGGGGCTTGCTATTCTTTGAACCCCAAATCATCTCTGTACTAGACCTAAAATATAGCTTCCTAAAACCCCATCTCATGGAAAAGGGTAGGGAAAATTAGTTTATGGAAAATTAGGGTGACTGAGTATGATGGTACCTATCTGTAACCTCAGCAATCAGGAGATAGAGAAAGAAGAATCAGGAGTTCAAAATTATCTTCAGCTACACAATGACTTTGAAGCCACCCTGAGCTACACTGAGACCCTCTCTTGAAGGGGGTGGGAGGAAAGGCTCTAAGCAAGGAGTATGTTTAAAAAGAGATAAAAGCACAGTATGAGGTGGTAATACAAGAATCCTGCACCCTACTCTGCTTCATTATTAGGGATGGCTGGAAGATGGAGGAACTAAAGACAGGTAGAACGTCAACTCCGACTGAGGACTAGATTTACAGCAAGGTCAAAAGGAACACTTCTGTTTGTCACACACAGTTTATTTGTTCCATGTACTGTTCACAGTGAAAACACTATCCTATAGAGCATTCACTAGGAAAAATGACAGACAATAACCATACAGCTCTACCCCAAACTTTTACATAAAAGCTTCTGCTGTGTGGCCAAGGATCTACAGACGCAGACAAGAAAAAAGGAATAGCAAATGAGATAGAAGATATGTTGAACCACTTTAGAGATCAAAGCTTGTAACAACTAAATCAAACAACAAAACTACACAGAAGGCTCTGCATGAGGTCTGACTCACCAAGAACTATCAGGAGGCGAACCCATACACCCACATAGACCATGCACTTGATGGTAAGTTCATTTTCAACCCCCTGATGTTTTTCTGGTCAAGTATGCTTTAAGGAACAGAAATGATATACGGTTTAGACACACACACACACACACACACACACACACACACACACACACACACGAAGTGACGTCTAGTGACAAAAGTTCAGAAAGGAAAGTCAGACTTGGAAACCTGGGCCACCCTGCCAGCCGGCTGCTGAGGGCTCAGGACCCTTCACACACGCCTGGTAAGGAAGGGGTCAGGTCCAGCTTCAGGCACACTGGAGGGAATGACCCGGCATTCTACCTTCAAATGTCTTCACAACTCTCCTATTTTCTGACTTTAATCCCACAAATTTTGTGTCTCACTATTAACTGGACACTTTTTTAGTCAAATTATTTAGTGAAAGCTCTTAAAGGTGTAATCATGAAATAACTCAAATAGTATGGTATCCATTTAGCTTGATTTATGCCAATATAAAAGCCAATTTTGGTATAAGCAGGACACGATGTGTTTACATCCATCCAGAGTGGTTGGGATGCTGCTGGCACTGGGTACTTCATAAATGCTCATTTTCTTTGTGGTAATTAACACTTACAAAGAATGAAGTACAACTGCTTTTACGGAAAAGTTAGAGCAGGGCCAGCAGGTAAAGGCCGTTGTTGCCAAGCCTCACCACCTGAGCTCAATCCACGGGACCCACGTGATGGAAGCAGCAAACTGATTCCCCAAAGTTGTTTTCTGACCTCTATGTATACCTAGGACATTTGTATACGCACAAAATAAATAGTTGTAGAAAACTAAAAATAAAAAAACTTTAAAAGTTAGACTATCACTTCAGACTAGTTTTAATTAAGACAATAAAAAGAAAAAATCCGCCGGGCGGTGGTGGCGCACGCCTTTAATCCCAGCACTTGGTAGGCAGAGGCAGGCGGATCTCTGTGAGTTCGAGGCTAGCCTGGTCTACAGAGCGAGATCCAGGAAAGGCGCAAAGCTACACAGAGAAACCCTGTCTCGAAAAACAAAAAACAAAAAACAAACAACAAACAAACAAAAAAAGAAAAAATCCATTTAAACATTGGCCTTTAAGTCTTTCTTTAAAAACTATTTTCTATAAATGTCAAAAGCTGGAGACAGACTTCATTAGTGCACCTAATACATGTACTAGTTTTACAAAGCCCTCACTGACCAACTTAGCAGAAGGAGAAACTCATGGTGTCCAGCATTCTACTTTGCTCTGCGCATGTGCCGCTGGCTCTTAAACTCATGCCTCACACGTGCTAAGCAGGAGCTGTACCGCTGACCTACATCTGCAGGCTCCTGACTGTGGTAATAAGATAGACAGAGACCTCTTCAGCCCCGGGACAAGGAACCAAGGCGCCCAGGTCTCTATCCAGTTCTCAGCTTCCCATGAAGAGGCTCGCACCCTTTCAAATAAGCAGGCCTGACTTTCTAGAGAATCAATTCTCCTGCAGACTTTTGGTAGCTAAAGTTAAGCACTGGCAGTCTCCACATGCAGTACAAGTTACTGTGCAGCAGGGAGCTGTGACTATCAATCACAGAGACAGAAACTGTGATGGTTGTGTAAGCTTTGACAAGTTTTGTCAAAACATTAAACTGTATTTGCTACAAATGGAGAAGGAAATGAAAAAATATTAAAATAGGTGCTTATTTAGTATTGTAATTTTAAAAATCAGCAACAAAGGGCCTAGGAACGTAGCTTAGTGGTGTAGCACTTGCCCACATGCATAGGGCCCTAGGTTCAATACCCAGCATCGCAGTAAATGAACAAATAAATGAATGAATGAATCAGGAGCACTAAACATTAGATGTTTTGTTTTCTAAACTTAATATTAGTTTGAACTACACTTCCCCCTTCCTGACCTGGTTTTTAAGTATAACGTCTCCTGTAGCCCAGGCTGACCTGAAACTCACTATGTAGCTAAGGATGACCTTGAATTCCTGACCTTCCTGCCTCTACTTCCCCAGTGTTGGGTTGCAGATATGAGATACAAGGTTGAGCTAACACTTGCCTCCTTTTAGTGAATGATTATGGTATGTAGCAAGCATCTTCTCAAGACCTCAGTGACATGCCATACTCCAGCTTTGCATGGCTTCTAACTTTTCACCCTTGGGCTTTCAAACCAGTTTCCAAATTTGCTTTCCCTAAACTCCACTGGCTGTGTATCTGGAGTCTCTCAAATGGAAGCAGTCTCAACATTTCTATAATCAGCTATTTCTTTTACAACTCTATTTGTGTCTGAATGAAATTTCATTTTATCATTGCTGTTTTTGATTATTGCTTTTCACCTTTTTCAGTTATCAACTTTATAAATTACCATGTTTGTTGCTGAGGGGGCAACATAATTATCTGTTCTGTAGACTGTGAATGACATGCAAGTGACCAAATGCTGGCTGACTTTGAAAGCAGTGACGGGATCTGTCACTAATCATGATTTGTGAACTGAGGACAGTGACTATGATTCTACTCCAGGCTCATAGTTCCAATCCGGGGCTAACTGAAATCTGAACCATATCGAACTTGTAATTTGAACTACAGTAGTTAAATTCGTACATGCAGGAACCCTGCAATGTGAGAACTGCCTGCAGTTTACCTCCTTACTAATCCTAGAATTCAGGAGGCAGATCGCTGTGAGTTCCAGGCCAGCCAAGGCTGCATAATGAGACCTTGTTTAAAAAAAAAAAAAGACTTTACTAGTAAACTACTTTTT
>CABHPP010144492.1:7330-30626 GCA_902168425.1 Peromyscus attwateri | reverse complement strand
CCAGGCTGGCCTCGAACTCACAGAGATCCGCCTGCCTCTGCCTCCCGAGTGCTGGGATTAAAGGCGTGCGCCACCACCGCCCGGCCTCACATCTTTACTCTTAATGTAGGTATTTATGGCTGTACATGTCCCTCTAAATATAGCTTTAGGGACAATTCAATAAATTTTGGTATTCTGAATGTTCGTTTTTCAGTAACCTTCAGTTTGCGTGTGTGACTTCTTCCTTGATTCACTGGCTACATAGGAAGATGTTGGCTAACTTTCATTTATTTGGAAATCCCCAGTGTCAGTTGTTAGTTTGTACTTTTGCTCCTTTATGGCTAGAGAACACACTTGACATAATTATCTTTTGCATTTATTGACACTTGTTTTGTGACCTAGCAGGACCCTCTCCTGTAGGTGTTCACAGCTGTGCATTTGAAAGGAATATACGTTCTGATGCTGAAAGGACTTTTAGCAACACCAGTTACATCAAGTAGGTTCATGGCATTTCTCATGCTTCTTACACTTGTAGTTTTTTGTCTGTTTGCTCTACCAGTTATTGAGGAGGAGGGAAGAACGTTTCCAATTATAATTGTGGATTTGTCTACTTTCAGTTTGTTGGTACTTCATTTATTTTAATTTTTAAATATATTTTATTTAGCGGTACGTGTGTGTGTGTGTGTGTGTGTGTGTGTGTGTGTGTGTGTGTGCCACAGTGTATGAAGGTCAGAAGACAACTTTCCAAGGTCAGTTTTCTCTTTCACCACGTGGATCCCAAGGACTGAACTCAGGTGTCAGGCTTGGCAGCAAGCACCTTTACCTACTGTGCCATCCTGCAGGCCCACTTCATGAGTTTTAAAGTTCTATCACTGGGTGAATATAGAGTCAGGATTATTATATTCTCTTTCTTTCTTTCTTCTTACAAATGAGAACGATTGTGTTTCAGTGCATAATTTCTGTATAACCTGATATTAAAGCTGAGTAAACAGAAAACAGCACTTCCTTTGCAATGCATGATGACTTGCTTATAGACTCATTCACAAATGAGCTTATGAAAACTGTCTTAATATGGAAAGTAAAAAAAGAACACAAATGAAGAACATTATGATCTAATAGTATCTAGACTAATTTATTTGTAATATTACATTATGAGTAACTAAGAATAAATGGACTGTTAACTAATATTTTTATAGTTTTAGTAAGTGGCCAAATCTAATTGAAACACAGTACGCACTTATTCCCATTAGGGCATTTACTCAAATGTAGATTTTATATATGTCGCATGGTACTTCCAATCGAATTAGTCCATGAGATCACAATATAATCATTCCTCTTTGACTCTGGTATTATCATTTGTGCTGCTAGTAACACAAGTGTTCTACTTTCTTATAGTATTCTTAACGTTTCTTAAAGATACCATATAATTAATTTTATTTTTTAACAAATCTGACAATTTTTCATTGTAGTTCTTGGACCATTTATATTTAGTGTAATTATCAATGTAACTGGGTTTAAATCTACTAGCTTGCTATTTAGTTTCTTTTTCACAGCTATTTTTTTGTTTTCCTTTTCTTGTCTTTTTAATTATTATTGGAATGTTATTAGCTATACCTCTTTATTTTTTTAGTAGATTCTCTATAGAATCTGGTCTATGGGTCAAATCTGACCCACTGTCTGTTTCTGAAATAAAGCTTTATTGAAACACAGACACCACCCATTTGTTTATCCATTGTCTGTAGCTGTTTTCATGTCACAGCAGCAGGACTGGGTAGCTGTAACAAGAACACATTGCCTGCAAAGCCTAAAATATTACCATCTGAAAGTTTCATATGCTTGACCACTGATCTATAATTTAAGCTTATAAATTAAGATGTAGAAACAAGTTGCATAATTTTACTCAGAATATAAAGTGCTTCAAACATTGATTAAAGTTTATTCTTAGGAAATATCAAGGTCAGTTTCTCTGTTAACTACTCACATTATTTTCTTGGTTCTTGTTGTTTTTCAAGAGTGTGATAATACAATTGTGAATAAAGAAAGCAAGAGTAAGCACTCCAGTCAGCTGTGGAAACTCAAATCTTATCTCTAGGAGAAAAAGAGACAAAACCAAAAATGTTAAAATTACGAGGAGAAAATGAGCATTAGCATCCATTAAAATCAGTCCCTTTTATTATTATTATTATTATTATTATTATTGCCTCAGGGAATAAGAATATTCAAGTGTTTATAAAAGTCCCTCAAGGTGAGCATTATACTTGGTCAAAGCACTTAGAAGAGAAAGAAAAGGAGTAAAGGGATGTGCGTTCTGTGACTTTCTCTCAGTTATCCCTAGCTGAGATCCCACAACTAGAAATAATTCAGGGTCTGTCTAGGACTAAAATCTTCCACTCTTTTATACCTGAATTTGTCTGAAAAGTTCCTGCGGTGGTATTGTGTTCCCCAAAATATTGTGCACCCTAATAAACTTATCTGGGGTCAGAGACAGAACAGCCACTAGATACGGAGGTTGCACTCACACCTTTAATCCTAGCATTCTAGAGGCAGAAATCCCTCTGGATCTCTGTGATTTCAAAGCCACATTGGAAACAACCAGGCATGGTGACACATGCCTTTAATCCCAAGAAGTGAGCCTTTAATCCCAGGGAGTGATGGCAGAAAGCAGAAAGATATATAAGGTGTGAAGACCAGAAACTAGACGCTTTTGGCTGGTTAAGCTTTTAGGCTTTTGAGCAGCACATTTCAGCTGTGATTCATTCTGGATGAAGACTGAGAGGCTTCCAGTCTGAGGAAACAGGATCAGCTGAGGAACTGGCGAGGTGAGGTAGTTGTGCTTTGTTCTGCTTCTCTGATCTTCCAGCATTCACCCCAATAACTGGCCCCAGGTTTGATTTTATTGATAAGAACTTTTAAGATTCCTGCTACAAGTTCCTCTAGAAAAGGCATCACAGAGGGAGAAATGGCTACTTAACCTTTTTGGGTGACAAATCTAAACTGCATTGCATAAAAATATTAGTGGTTAAACTGAGATATAGTTTGCAGTGGGCTACAATATTTAATACCAGGACAAATGTTTGAGTCAAACAGCATGTCAAGCATGATTTGCTTTTGTTTTTTTAAAATGTACATAAACAGCTGTAGATTATGTACTCAAGAAAAGAAAGAAGAAAAGATGTTGACAGAATCACAGTGGTTATCCTTAGTTGACAGGATTTATTTTAAATTAACCACTTAATTTTCTATAATAAATAGTTATTTAAAAATAATATTCTATAACCAATGTTTGGAGGCAGGTAATAAGTAAGTGGAAAAAATTAGCTAATGTGGAATCAGATTACAATTGACTTGGCAATATTGGTAGGTCTAGGCAAAGCATGTGGCAAAGGAGAGCCATCTCAGGGATAGCTTGGTGTAAAGAGCAGAACTGTAGAAAGGGTCTACTGGCTCTCTGCTACACTGTTTTAGGAAAGGAGGTGTGACCCACTAAGAGTCAACCATCAGCTCTGAACAAAAGTAGAGGTTAGGCCAATGAAAGTCCATTGTTCCGCTTCCTTCCTCTTTTGTTTGCTTCCCTCAGCCTCCTGAGTTCACCACTCAGGTTACAGGCATGCGTCCCCATGCCTGGCTTACTCTGCTAGCATACTTCCTGTCCGTCAGCTTTCGTCCATATTTTTATCTGTGAATACAATTCACCATATAGGCAAATTCTTCCTTTGTAGTTTTTAAAAGTCTTCTTTCAGTAATCTTTCTAAAACACCTCTTAATAAACTGAGATCACTTCTAGTTAACAACAGCATTACACATGCATGACAGCAAAAGCGCTGTTTTTGAAAATGATGACAAAATCATGTGCAGATGGCTTTACTTGCTGATATTTTTAACAGAGGAGTAACTGACAAACTCTTTAGCTGGAATCCAAAGTAAAGCAGCTAAATAGGAAAAAACAAAACAAAACCCACCAATCATAGTGGTTCATGCCTGTAATCTTAGCACTTGGGAGGCTGAGTCTGGGGCCAGTCTGGGCTATTTAGTAAATTCCAGATTAGCCTGAGCTAAAGGAAGATCCTGTCTCAAAAGGCTGCCCTGCCCCGTCAGTATCTTCCTTATATAATAACTGGGTAGAAGCCGTAAGAAAACAAATGAAATGATCCCATCCACATTAGCAAAACAGACACTAATTTGGCCTCTGAGTACTTTGATGTCTACATGCCATATATTAAAGTACTCCGACACAGTACTGTGGAAGTACAACACCCAGATCTTCCTGTATGTGAGAACCTGAGCAAGGAGCTTGTTAGCTGATGGTTCCTGGCTGCAGCCCTCTGGTGTCTGCTGCCCTGATCCTACACTAGCCATTTTCCCACCCTAACAGCTACTAGCCAACCCTGAGCTTGCAGTGTATTAGGGTGTGGGCACATTTGTGTTTCTCTAGATTATTCTAGTGGCAATATTTGCACTGAGGGTCATAGTGGCTGGCCAGGACTTTCTGAATTTACTTCTGTTAAACCCATTTTCCTTTTCTTCTCTCCCTTCCTACATATCTCGACCAGGCTTAGTCTTGTTCCTAGTCCCTTATGCATTTCTTGCTCTTCTAACCCTATTTTGGTACCTGCTTACTGAAGAACTGAAATGGATCCAGTTGGTGTTGAAAGTGGTCTGAGAAACTGGGATTTGAGCCCTGGATCACTTACTACCAAGTTTTCAGTTATCATCTGTGCTGGGTTCATGCTAGATCCAAATGTTCTTTTTTGTTTTGAGATGGGATCTGATGTAGTCCAGGCTGGCCTCAAACCTACTATGTACTTGAGAGTGACCTTGAACTTCATGATCCTCCTGTACCTACCTCTCGGGTTAGAGGCGTGTGCCACCGTATTCAGTTTTATACAGTGCCGGGGATCAAATCCAAGGTCTCTTGCATACCCGGCGAGCACTGGATACACAGTGGTACCCGAGCTCCAAAGGTTCTGACAGTGTTCCACTGTTGACTGAGAGTGGCTAAAGGGAGGGACGAGCACTCCTGACCTCATCCTTTCTTGGGTAGCATTTTACCATGGCCACTTCACTACAAATTGCATTTTCAAGCAGAGAACTATAGGGCTGTTCTTCCTTCGCCCTACTGGTCTCCTGAAGACATAAAAGCCTATCTTGCAAGCGTGGGAGGAGGAGGAGGGAGTCATAACTGGCCTTTAGAGTTATATTTAGCTTAAAAGAAAAGGCTTTTCAGTCCAGTTCTTGCTTTTTAGTGCTTCCTACCATTTTCTCAACAAGTATTCTTTCAACTGAGCCATTCAAATTCTCATAATTTCCTAAATGAGTCATGTTACTTCAGGCCTTAACTGTGCATGGCATACCTCTGAGAATTCTCCAATTCTCATTTAGAGATCTCTTTTCGGCCTTTAATAGATTCCTCTGAGATCACTTCTCTGCCTCCTCTTGTATATGCAATTCCTCTGTACTCCAGTGTCCCTTGTGTACTTCTTTATTTTAAGATTGTGACTCCATCAATTGTCTTACTGCTCATCTGGAGTCTCTTGGAAGGCAGTGGGTCATGTTTTATGCAACACTGTGTGGCATGTAGCAGGAACACTATTGTCAGAACTGAAGGACTCTCAGCTATGGATACGAACAAAATTCTACTTAAAATTGTTTTTAGAGTTGAGATTATTAATTTTCACTCTTACTGACCTTTTCCATCTCAAAGCAATCAAATTCTGTCTATGACAGCTGATGAACTTGGTCCTTTTCAAATTAAAGCATTTGCAACTGATTGACACAAATGCTTTTTGAGCAAAAATGTAAAAACCCGAGAGTTTTCAGTGTCGTTAAAATATAATTCATATATGTTTTACTCAGGTGAAGTGTAAACTTAAATGGTCTTTAGTATATTCAGAGTTGTGTGATCATAACCAAAGCACTTTGTCCCTTTCTGGTGCTGAATGATAGTCCACCATATTGATTCATCATACTTTAGATACTCACCAGGGACAGACACTGGGTTGCTTCCATTTTTGGCAATTACGAATAATGAAGTTATAAACACACACACACACACACACACACACACACACACACACACACACACTATGGGGAAATGTGCCCAATATGCCTTTTCAAAGAATATAACATTCATGCCATGACTATTCCATTGTAATTAAAGAAGACAAGTAAATTCACAAAGAATTTTAAGGAGTCCTAAACATCTGGTCATTTTCAAACTACTTAATTTTTTCTTTTGAAAATGTGTATCAAAAGAGGATTTAAGCTAGTTCTGGGATGAGCTGTGGTGCCTGCTTGGCATATGCAAGGCCCTAAGACTGATTTCCAACACTAGGAGGTAGTGGGGAGAGGGAGAAGAGAATTTCAGTACATGTGTCTGATAAAGTAGTACTCATATCCAGAATATACAAAGAAATAAAAGTTAAAACATGAAAAATAGAAAACTACTCAGAGAAGTACTTTACCAAAGAGCAGATCCATATGTCTAGGGACACATGAAAAAGTGCTTGCTGGGCATGACACATGCCTGTAATCCCAGCGCTAGGGAGGCTAAGGCAAGAAGATGAGCAGGAGTTCGAGGCTGTCTGGGTTGCATGGAGAAACCTCGCTTAAACAATCAAACAGAGGTGCCAGTTTCATTAGCTCTCAGAGAAATGCAAATAAGACCCACAGTTTAACAAACACAGACGCATCAGAAGAGCCAGTTGAGAAGAAAAGGCAAATGCTGGTGAGGAGCTGCAGAGCTACAGTCCATAAACAATGGCGGGAGAACCGAGTGGGCACAGCCACTGTGCAAAGCTGTTTAACGTCTCTTAAGCAGAACACAGCGTATTCTTTGACCTAGGTTTGTACCCAAGAGAAGGCAGCCACATGTTCACCAAGATATAAGAATGAAGAGTACTGAAAAATGAAACTAATAGCAAAAAAATTAGAGACTACTCAAATCTTCATAAATAGCAAAAGATAAGACAGACTGTGGCAGCTATCCAATGCAGTGATAATGACAATGAACTGTAACTCTGTACCAACATGGATCAATCTCATAGTATAATGCTAACTGAAAAAAGCCAGACCCCAAAGAATATACATTATATATACAGCACACATTACATTTATATGATGTTTAAGAAAAACACACAAAACCAATCTTTGGTGTGTCATTCTTACAGGGAGACAGTGACTGGTGGGGAGAATGAGAAGATCTAGTAATTGGAGTTTTGATCTGGATGCTGGCTAGATGATAGATACAGTTTGTAGAAATTAAACTTACACATTCCTGCATATGAATATTCTACTACGATAGTAAAGCTCCTAAACAAACAAAAATCAAAGGGTAGAGCATATACCTAAGAGTAAATAGAGGTTCTATTTTATTTAGAGATACTATTAGGTGTCAGTGTGTGGTAAAAATGCAGTCTGCTCTCAATATAACTATTCAAAATACTTGAGCAGGAAAAAAATTTCATGTTCTTATTACACTGGAACAGAATAATGCTATGAAAACAGCAAACCAGGGGCTCGGGTCGGGGAAGCTCAGTCAGTAGAGCACTTCGTGTATCCATGAAGCCTCGAGTTCAAATTCCCAGCAACACGCTTAAAAAACCAAAGCCAACCCAACAACAAAACTATTGGTGTTTCAGTGCACATGTAACTTCAGCACTAGAGAAGTGGAGGAAGACAGGAGGATCCAGGGCTACCTAGACAGCCGCCTAGTCAGATCCAGTTCACAAGCTCCTGCCTGGTTCATCTGAGACCTTGCCTCAAGAAAGAGTTGGAGGTTAATTGAGGAAAACACCTGATGTCATCTTTGGCCTTTGTGTGACATACACACCAGACACCACACACACACACACACACACACACACACACACACACACACACACACAGTAAACTAGTATCTAAAGTCTCTTTGAAGTCAGTTTCAAAGAATTGTGAGGGCTTGTTTTGAGATAGGTGTCTGTGGTGGTTTGAAAGAAAATGGCCCCAAAGGGAGTGGCACTTTTAGGATGTATGGCTTTGTTAGAGTGGGTGTGGCTTTGATGGAGGAAGTGTGTCACTGTAGGGGTGGGCTTTGAGGTCTCCTATGCTCAAGTCACCTGACATGACAATAATGGACTAAACCTCTGAACTGTAAGCCAGCCCCAACTGTTTTCCTTTAAAAGAGTTGCCATGGAGTCGGGCAGTGGTGGCACTCGCCTTTAATCTCAGCACTCAGGAGGCAGAGCCAGGCAGATCTCAGTGAGTTCAAGACCAGCCTGGTCTACAGAGTGAGTTCCATGACAGCCAGGACTGTGACACACCCTGTCTCAGAAAATAAATAAATAAATAAATAAATAAATAAGAGTTGCCATGGTCATGGTGTCTCTTCACAGCAATAGAAACCCTAACTAAGACAATCTCACTATGTAGCCCAGGCTGACCTCTAAATTGTGACAATCCCTCTGGCTCAGCCTCAAGTGCTAGGGTTACAGGGATGAGTCACTATACCTAGCTCAGAAATGTCATCTTAATTGCAGTTTTAGGTCTACTAATTATTAAGTTAGCCTGGCACATACCTGTGATCTTAGCACGGTGGAGGTAAAGGCAGGAAAGCAATAACTTAAGGCTATCCTCAGTTACACAGTACATTAGGCCAGCCTAGGCTACACAAAACCCTGTCTGTCCTCCCCACCCCGGAAAAAAAAAAAAAAGCAAGCGACCAAGAGCGGTTAAAAGTTAAACAATATTGGGGATGTGGCTCGTTCACTAAAGTGCGTGCCAAGCGTGAAGAAAGAACTGGATTTGGTCCTCAGCACCGAATAAACCAGCTGTGGTGGTTGGTGCATGCTTATAATAAACATGGGCATCAGAAGTGCTAAATAATCATACTTTTAATTTGGACTGGGAAAATCAATTTTTTATTTTTATGATTATGACTGAATTCATAGTAGGCCATGGACTGCATTGTGATTAATTTCCTTTTATATAAAAACTTTTCATTGACCTGTTTTTCTGGAGGAAATAAATAACTTTCTCTTTTAGTCCCTTAATTATCTAGTTAAAACTAGTTCCTCCTCAAACTTTAGTCAAGAATTATAAACTCTCTCCTCTCAATCTATACAACATGCCAAAAGATTTTTGCACTTTTTTCTTTGAAAAATTCCACCGAGGATATCTGTCTGCCTCTCGCGGTTTGCTCTGGGTTCCCACTCAGCCTGTCCCTCCTGTTTCCTAGCTAGCCTTTCATCATGTCTCTTTATTCTTATTCTAGTGGGGTTTAGGAGCAAGTAAAGAAAACATATTTACTTATTCAGTAATTATTTCTTTAAATCTTTACTTGGTGTGTGTGTGTGTGTGTGTGTGTGTGTGTGTGTGTGTGTGTGTGAGAATGTGCACGTCACAGTATGAGTGTGGTGGTCAGAAATGGGTCTTGGGGATTGAACTCAGGTCCTCAGGCTTGGCAGCAGGTACCTTTACCTGTTGAGCTGTCTCACTGACCCTCAACACTTATTTTTTATTAGCACTCAGTGTGTGCCAATAAGTATTATAGGATTTGGGGATACAACAGTAATACAGAACTTTAAAGAATATAAATAATACTCCAGTTAAAGGAGACAGATACATAAGTAGAAAATGAATTTTTAGTATCTGAATTCAGGAACCCAAAACATTTAGAAATATTTCTGGATAAATCCCCTTTTACTGTAACTTTTGCTACTTTGGGAAGCGCAGGGGCCAAATGGATTAGAATAATTTGGGGCCCCCAAGACTCCAACTCATTAGAATCAGGAATTACTAACATATCACAGGTGCTTGCTATACGGTTAGTACTGAAAAGAGCTTTAAAGAAAAGTCCCAAGAAGCCTGGGGGTGGGTAGGTAGTCTGAGAAGATCCTGCATAACGACACTGACCATCTGTGCCTCTGAGAGAACAGGGCACCTCATACACAGGGAACAGTGAATGAAGAAATTCTTAAGCAGATAACTATTTATTCACCCTGGTTATACATTTTAAAAAACATGTTTATTCTATGTTTAATTATGTGTAATTGTGCCTGTGTGAGTATGTGCATGAGAGTACCGGTACCCACAGAACACTGATCCCTTGAAGCTGCAGCTACAGGGGGTGGTTGTTGACGCCATGCAGGTGCTGAAAATCAAATCTGAGTCCTTTGCAAGAGCAGCTAATGCTGTTAATTGCTCTGTCATCCCTGGAGCCCCACTAAGTATCTATTTCTAGTTTACTATCATTAGTAGAAACTTTCCTCACTAGCGCTTAATAAAGCACAATAGACGTAATATTCAAAAACAATATCCTGGTCTTTTTTGCCAATCAGTGGGAGGATTCAATACTGCCATTTTCATCAGTACTTTTTATTTGTCTTTTTAGAGACAAGGTCACTCATGTTCTGGTTCTTCTGGAATAGAGATCCAGATGCCTCAGCCTACCTAGTGCTGGGATTAAAGGTGTGCACCACCATACAATCTTGGAAAGAAACATGCCCTTTCAAGGCCCAGTTCTTTGGTAAATCAAAGCTAATAAAGTCAAATGTTCTGAAAAAAAAAAAAAGTAGCCATGGCAACATAATCAACAATTTTCAATGGCTACCTACTCAACACAGCTTGAAAATCTAGGAAGGTCCTAACAAAGAGTTAGGGAGATACATAGCTCCAGCTAGGACTATCAGGAAGACCAGACACTGAATAGTGACTTGAAATTCTAGACTGCTTGGTGACTGAAGACAAGAAAGAAAGCAGTCTTTCTAAAGCAACAGTAGAATCGAGCATTATTTTCTCATGATTAGTTTTCAAGATCTTTTTGTAACTTTTATTCCCCTGGGGGAATCTTTGTACTGTCAACTTTTTGGTACTTCGTGTTTTCTGCGGGCATTGGTCACACACTGGGGCATTTTCCGACTCTAGATCTTCTTCCTTGGTGAAAAGGCTGAAACTTCCCCAGAGACACTTTGCCCCCAGCAGATCCTTTCTTGGGGATGGGCAGAGACAGGTCACAAAAAAACCTCAGAGGTCGTGGAGCTTGGCCTGGCACAGGCCTGGCACTTGAGGCAGATTTTCAACTGTCCCACAGATAGGCCCACAATCTTGCTGTCTTCTCACTCCAGATAGCGCTTCCACATTAAGTTGGCTCGGTCATCATAACTTAATTCAGGTTCTTCATTGCAAAACCCCTCCTTGGAGAGGTGGAGAGGGAACTGGACCACTGGCCAGGATTGGAGGTGCCTGGCGGCCTCGTCGGTTGATTTCAAGGTGCAACCGCTCCATGAGGAGCTTCAGGAACTTTTGGGCATCCTGCTAGCTGTATCCAGAGAAGGAGCAACGTATTTATGGAAGACAGCTCGGAATCGAGGAGGATTTACAGCTTCACAGGAGTCAGGGTGCCAGACGCACCTACATCTGCGAAGCTCCTGGGCTCGGCCTCTCCGGGTATCTCTTGCTGGAAGTTCCTTCAAAGACAATGTCTCGAAGAGGTCTTGTGCTGCTCAGACACTGTAGCATCATGTTCAGGAAACAAGTATTTTCCAGATTTCGGAGGCCAGCATGGTAATAGCCACTTTTTAATCTGTCTTCTTATTTAGTATGATTCAGTCATTTATTCATTGTTTTATTGGTGCTTTTTTAAAAATGCCCTCTATATTTTAATTTGGGTGCAACTAAATTGCCACATTATAATCAGGAGGAGAAATGAGACAGGTGCAGCAATCCATTTAATAATAATAATCTTAACCTGAAAAAATAATAAAGTTACAGAAAAACCTATACGGGGAACAATGATTTTTCTTTTCTCTTTCTTTTTCTTTCTTTCTTTTTTTTGGAGACAGGGTCTGGCCTGGAACTCACAGCAATCCTACCCAAGTACCAGGGTTGAAAGCATGTGCCACCATGCCCAGCCAGGAACAATGATTTAAATGAGCAGTATTATCAACATGCGTAACAATGTTCTAAGTCTCTGACATTCTAAACATATGTTCCTTAGAAAATTCTAGAGAATAAGTTTTTGACTTTTCAAGTGCATTATAAATTAAATGGGCTTCAAGTGTCAAGTTGTAAATGATAGAGCCCTGGTTATCCCTAGTAGCTAGAAATACCAACTACAGTCCTGTTTTGTTTTATTTTATTATTTTGTTTTTCTGAGGCAGTATCTCATTCTACGGCCCAGGCTGGCCTAGAACTCAAGGCAGTCCTTCTGTCTCAGTCTCCCACATGCTGGAATTGGCAGGTGAGAGCTACCACATTAACCTTGTATTACCTGTTTTAGACTGACATTTCAGAGTAGTTAACTTAAAACACATTATTGTTATTTAGTTATTTCTTATTTTGACAAACTCACCTGGTACAAAAAATTCTGTTGGTACAAACCAGTGAAATTCCAGATGGAATCCTAAGCGAATAGCCTTCAAGGTGACAAGGAAAATCAAATAGAGGACGGACACTGTACCTGTACGGGACAGACAAACAAACCCAGAGACCACTTATCACCTTTGCATATCTTACAGACTGCTTTAAAAATCAGGACTGGAGAAATTATCTTCATTAATTTTATTTTTTTAAAAAACCAGCTAGATTCTAAAGTTATCAGTGAGTTATCAGAAAATGAAACAGAAAAGTAAGCCTAAGGAGACCCAGATCAAGGAAGCTCGAGGGCTCACTGAATGGGAACTGTTTAGTTAACTCAGAAATTCAGTGCAGGCAACAAGCAGAATCCATTGCTCACTGAATGGGAACTGTTCAGTTAACTCAGGAATTCAGTGCAGGCAACAAGCAGAAGCCATTACAGAGCTGTCAGGTATACAAGAGAACAAAACCATGAAGCCAATTTATGTTGTTTCAGGTGTTGAGAGACACCCAACACGCTGGAAAGTCTATCCAGTTAATTTGAAATGATAAAGTAAAAAGAAAAACATTTGAGGAAGTGGACAAATGAGCTAGCAGCTACGCGAGGCTCTGCCACACAGAATTTTTACTAGTGTAGAAATGAGAGGACTGTTATCCTTTAACTAAAAACATGTTTCTTGTAGTATTGGGAATCAAACTGAGAGCCCTGTAAGTACACAACTAGGCAAATGCTCACTCGGTGAGCTCCATCTCCAACTCCAGGTTATTCCTTCTGAGGAAGTAGATCCGGTCATTATGGAGGCAGTCAGACCTGTTTCTGTATGCCCCTGGATGCTACTGCTGTGAGGAAGTCACAGTTGGAAGAGGAAGGAAAAGGAGGACAGCAGAATGTCTTCAAGTCTGGTTGGAAACCTGAGGACCACGGGGTCTCGCTGAGCATACATTCTGTAAGTTCACACGCTTGGAAAGACTTGTTCCCCTGGAAAGTCAGCAGCGAGTCAGGAAACCACAGCGAGCTCTAGAAGCTGGACTGAGGGTTTAGAGATTAGCCCATTCACAAAGGTGAAGACAGGAGGCCGGGCTTCCGGAATAACTCGTTTTCTCCCTGTGTTCATGCTGGCTTACAGCATCCTGCTCTGAGGGAGACAGACAGAGAGACCTATCTGTACCCTTTCCTTTCATCTCCTGGGAACCCAGCTATATTTGGGTTTTGTACCTCTGAGTTCCTTGATATGATAGAGAGTCTGGTTATTGTGCACTACAGCTGCCTACTGGGAGAGCCTTTGAGGGGAGGTAAAATCTTAACAAATCTTTGTAAGTGGTTACTCCAGATTTCCTCTAGTTAACCAGATCTGAGCTTTCACTGAAGGTCTTTTTGTAACTTAAATAGGGTCAAAATATTCCTTTGGAGGTTTCTGTAACACAGGAGACACATACAGAGGTCTATTCCTTTAGGAGGCAATTGTACTAAGAAACAAAAACTGAGGAAGAGCACAAAAGCAGGATAAACCTAAGAAGCCAAGCCAGGGCTGGAGTGGAGCTCAGCAGGAGAGCATGTTGCCCAGGAGGCACAAAGCCTTCGTTTCTTTTTGTTTGTTTTTAAAGCATTGGGTTTGATTCCCAAGACCACATGAAAGAAAGAAAGAAAGAAAGAAAGAAAGAAAGAAAGAAAGAAAGAAAGAGAGAGAGAGAGAGCGAGATAAAGAGAAAGAAAGAAAAAAATGAATGAATGAATGAATGAGAAAAAACTTAGCTACAGGATATCTCTTATGTTTAAAGTTAGATGACAATTCTGTGCCATACCTACCCCCCCATCTCTGTAGCCAAGGATGACCTTGAACTCTGGCTCCTCTGCCTCTGTCTTCCAAGGGCTAGGATTAGTGGCATGTGTCGCCTCACTTGCTATGAAATACTCTTAAATGGAATACAGGGAAAATCCTTTCTGTAGCAAGTGCCAGTGTTCTCATACTTTAAAACTGAGGATTCCTATAATAGTCATCCTGACGTCTCCTCCTGAGACCTTAGTCTATCTCCTCCAGCTGAACTCTCACAGGAATGAGTTGCTCAAGGTTAGAACGGGAAACCTTCAGATCAAGAAAACAAACCCCCAAAAGGCAAAAGGAACCTGAAATGGTCATGTCCATTTTTCTGTGCCAAACTTTATAGAAAAACAAAAAGCAACAAAATCAAAGTATCATATGAATGAACCACTTAAGTAGATATGAACAGCTGGGAAGGTAACGCGCTCCCCACTCACACTTCTCAAGTTCCACAAAGCAGCATCTTACCTAGGATATTAAATTTGGAAAAAAACGAAGGCGATTTGAAGTTGAGCAGTGGCAAGAGGAGCCCTATCAGGTACAAGGGCACCGTCTTGGACTTACTCCACCACTTGTCAAACTGCTGCACTTCTGTGTCATTGTAGAGAATCAGGGAGCCGTTGTTAGGATGGCTACCGCTCGCAGCGCTGGGACAGATCACTGCAAAAGTAAAGTGCCATGTCAGAGGTTAGACCACACAAGCCAGAGGATCACTGTGCCGGGGCTGGCACCTGCTCAGGGTTAGCATCAACTTCTGGAAAAGGGTTATAGAGGTGTTGTGGGAATCTTTCCCCTAAATATAAATAGTGAAAGGTAAGGGAATCTTAATTAGGACCAAGAGAAAGATCCCATAAGGTGCTCCTTGGCCCCATTGCTGGACAGAAAATTTGGGGCTTATGGTATCTCAGTAATATGAGATGTATCATGCAGAGTAGTTGTTGGCACCAATAACCATACAAAGGTCTAATAGCAGGCCTTCCTCTCTTAACATTTGTATTGGATTTATGACTTGTGTGTGTGCATGTTCATCACAGCACATGTGCAGAAGTCAGAGGACAACTGGCAGAGGCCCTTCTCTCCTTCTGCCATGGAGGTCTGGGGACTGACCTCGGGTCATCAGGCCTGGCGGTAAAATACCTTTACCTACTGAGACACTTCACTGACCCCTTTTTCTCTTTTTTTAATAACCAAAAATTCTATGTGTTAGGGAATTAAAAGCGGAAACCCATGATCACTAGTGAAAAACTGAAGAATCTGGAGTGTGACAATCCAAAAGGACTCTGGAGTTTACCCCACTTGCAGAAGCCTAAGAGTCTATTTGACAGGTTGAGGGCTGGGAAGTCTGGAGATGTGTTGGTCTTCTCTTTCTCTGTGCCCCTTCCGTTCTGCTCTCTCAGCGTCTGTTTCTGTAACTTACTTGCTGGGCATTTACATGTCGCGGTGTGTGGAGGTCAGAGGGCAACTTGCAGGGGCAGTTCCCTCTTCAAGTCTGTGGGTCTGCGGGGTCAAGTTCGGGTTGTCAGGCCTGTTATCCTCAGAGCCATCTCACCGGGCTTATTTTCATGCTCTTTTTCATTTATCCCCGTGTGGTGCCGAGGCTCAACCTCAGTGCACTACCACCAAATCACACTCATTTATTTTTAACAAATGAATCTATTCTGAAACATGCCGCCAATAATTTTATAGTAACCCAGTAACATCAGAACAATTTTTCCCCAACTACTTACTTAAATTGTGGTCGCATGTTCTATTGTTAAACTGTTTTGGGAGCAGGATTGGGGACAAGGAGACAAACTGAATTTCAAACTACTTACCAGAGTTGCTATTATTAGTGCTCAGTACAGTGTCTGTGTCATTAATGTGATGAATAAAATCTAAAAGTTAAAGACAAACATATAGTTAAGCAATGAATGAACCATGCCAAATCCCATCATCATCTAAGGTCTTTTGTTTATAAAAACGGTTATTTACTGTATCTAATATTATTGAGTACACTGACCCCAAGCTTTCTTAGTTACAGAATTTTACTTTCAGTTTTCTTTGCCTACAGGAATGATAATGTCATTTACTTCATAGGCCCATATGGAAAAAATTTATATAATCCAAGGTAAAAAAAAAAAAAAAAGCTACCTGAAAGACTGAATTAATGGAAGTTAAAAGGTCTGGAGGAAGATAATGCATACACTTTTATCGTATACTTAATATTAATTTACAGAAGTATAGCTACATTTTATGTAAAGCTCTCAAGTATGCCAAAAGGGAAACCAACCAGCATACATGGCCAAGCCCATTTGGAAAATCACTTAACGTTTTCCTAAGGTACAGTACATACTTTCACAGAGTTAAGGCTGTATAGTAATGACCAAGCTTGTAAGAACTGCTGAGTGAGATGGAAAGACACAGATAAAGGTATGTGCTGCTAATGCCCGAGCATTCATGCCGTTCCATAGTGAATGCGAGGATGGGTAAACAGTGTGCTAGGTCTGTCTGTTGGTTTTGAGACAGGGTCATGCTTTATACCTTAAAAAAAAAAAAAAAAAAAGAAAAAGAAAAAAAACTACAGACACAATAATATTTGAATTAGAGTAGTGGGGGACACAGCATGGCTCGTGGTTCTCATGGGTGTGATAATATTACCAAGGAGAATTCATTCCTGAGGGGAGGAAAACACTTACTTTTTAAAAACATAATGTTCAGATACACACTTTATAAACGGTCTATCTATGACGGTAAATTTTCAATGGAGGGACAAGTAGAATAAAATGTCTAAAAAGGTGTTCTCAAGGAGTAATAATTTTTTTTAAAAGTGGAGGAGTTAGAAAACCCTCTTACTGATATAAAAATATAGGAGATGCCAGCCCACCGTCCAGGGAGCAGCATGTAATGGCACACAGGTAAAGCCACAGAACACGTGGCGACATATAGATTAACAGAAATGGGCTGAGTTTAAGTGTAAGAGCTAGTCTGTAGTTAGCCTGAGCTAATCGCTGAGCAGTTTTAATCAATATTAAGCCTCTGAATGATTATTTTATAAGTGGCTGCAGAACAGCGGATGAGAGAGATTTGTCTGGACTATGCGGGGTTGGACCAAACGGGACATAGAAAAACTTCAGCTACATATTACAGACTATTCTAGAACAGTACAATATTGACAGCTGATAAGGCTAAGTGAGAGAAACATGTGGATTCCTTTTCCTTAGTATGTATGTATGTATTATGTATTTATTTATTTTGGTTTTTCAAGACAGGATTCCTCTGTGTATCCCTAGCTGTCCTGGAACTCACTCTGTAGACCAGGCTGGCCTCGAACTCAGAGATCTGCCTGCCTCTGCCTCCCGAGTGCTCAGATTAAAGTTGTGTGCCACCATCACCCAACATGTGGTTTCCTTATATTGTTCTGTTATTTTGTACACATTTGAATTTTTTAATAATAAAAAGTATGTGTTGTATAACAAATTGAAACTACATTTACAAAACCAAATTAAGGTATCAAGCAAAAAGTGTTTCTGAAGTATATAAGACTTTTACCAAGAAAAACTCAAAAGACATGAAATAGAGACTTAAACTGTGCTACGATCATGGGTAGGAGAACTCAGTATCCTGGTACAGTTTCCTCCCGCACCAATAAATCTAATGCAATCTTATTAATCCTAAATCAGTATCCTAATAATATTAATTATGGTATGTTGACTGAAAATTCAATGCAACGTCAATCAAAATCTTACTATATTGCTCTAGAATTTGATAACTTGATTGATTCTAAATGTATATAAAAGACTTATGAACCTTAATGCAAAAACAAAACAACAACAACTAAAAATGACTAATTTGAAAGTAAGATTAAAAAAAAAAAAAACCCTGAATACAACTACCACATGAAAGTGAATAGAAGCCATTCAGATGTTTACAACACAATGGTAGATATGAGGCTAGTGCATGATCAGAATGTGATCTCTGAAACGCAAGTGGTGGAAGGAGAGAACACAGTCCTACAAGTTCTCCTCTGACTTCCACACGTGAGCCCTGGCATGTGTGTATCCACCCCCCCAACACGTACACACACACACACATACACACATACACACATACACACACACACACACACACATATACACACACACACACACTACAAAAAAAAGCAAAAAAAAAAAAGCTTAAAATCAACATCCTTTATCCAAGTTAAAAACAGTATAAAAAGTACTTAGATTGAGTTGTTAATACCCTCTTCAGAATTCTAGAGCTGATTTGAGCAGGTAACAGTTCTGTGGTACAGAAATAATATATCATTTAAATTTCATTATTCTACTGTTTTCTACTTTTAGTTCCTAATGTTTCAGGGACTAAAATCTGTTTACTGTTCAAACATCAAATTCTTCAACAACAAATACCAGTGAATTTCATAAACCTTTCTGTTTCAGTACTAAAGTGTTGTAGAAATACTTTATACTAATTAGAGACTTAGAAGCAATACCACTTACTAACAGTTAACGTAGTTGGGAGGTCACACACCCTGGCATGGGAGTTACTGCTGCTGTTTTGCTGTGGACATGATGGGCCTGTGAAACTGCCCTCTACATAACTATGTTTATGCTCATAGACTGGTGCTGCTCTCAGCTCTGGCCAGAGATGCTGCTTTTTGCAGTGGTCAGTGATAACTGTGGAGACTCATAACTGGCCAAAGTACTGAGAATAAATGACTGTCGATTGCCCAGTCATAAGTGGGACAACTATAACACCCTCTCCATGGTTCAGGGAACATTCTGGAAGAGGAACCAGAAAAAAAAAAAAGGAAAATAACAAAACAAAACAACAACAACAACAAAAAACCCTTAGGAGCCAGAGGAAGTCAGGGCGATGACTTCTGGGAATGGCATGTTTTTGCATTCTTGAACTCACAGCAGTTGTGATATCTTCCTAAGATTGGGCTTGTCGATAACTTTCACGGAGGGAGGAAGGGCTCTTGGGGCCTACCCCTTCATGAGAATACATATGCAGGTAACCAGTGACGGGGAGGGAGAGACATTGTTGTCAGCGGTGCAGACATTGCTAAAGCGTGTCTGCTCCAGCAAACCACCTTTCACCCATGTTCGTGTGAGCAACCCTAATGAAACGTGAAAGTAGAAGGGAGCTAGTTGGGAAGAGGAAGGGGACTAACGGGAGTGGAGGGGGATGAGAGCCTAACAGGAAGTGAATATGATTGAGATACACTACGAAAATGTCAGAATGAAACCCATTGTTTATGTAAAAAATTAATGGTTATACACAGGATATTTGAGGTCCTGAGCATAGAAAAGCTGAATCAAGCATATTACCTAGGGTTATATAACACTTGACATCTAAAAATGTAAGGCAGAACTAAAATATTATAATGATATTTGAGGGTAACTTTGTTAAAGACTACATCGATACTTACTAAAAATAAACTTTCCAGTATTAAAAAGAAAATTAGACATAAGCACCCAATAAACTATCATTGCTCCAATGAGAGACACCAAGGAGAAAAGGAGACTTGACCATTGTCCAAAGGAGCCAAAATAATGTTTGCAGACATCTGGATATTCCCAGGTAGTTGTGTCCGATGTACCTAAATAAAAATGAAAGAGAAAGAATAAGACTAAATATTGTTACATATTCTACATTTATGATTTGTATTCCCTTAATCAACTCAAAATATTTAGCGAAAAATTATGGCTACTTTACCAACAAATACAAGAATGCATTACAGAAAAACTAGCAATTAAAATGTTGTAAATCAAAACAAATATGATTAGTGAAATAGTATAATCTGAGAAACATAGCATCATAACTTTTTATAACTAAAAAGAGCACGTGATAACCAAGAGTAGGAAAACTAATTAGTCAAAAACAGAATACTCTCTCTTTTCAGTTTTTTGTGATGGTGTCTTGCTGCACAGCCCAGGCTAACCCCAAATTTACAGCAATCCTCATGCCTCAGTCTCCCAGATTTCTGGGATTGTAGGCGTAAGTCACCCTGTTAGCTCATCTAAAACACTACTTAACAGTTAAACACTACTTAGTAACATGAAGGAAAGTTGTCTTGAGTCATATTTTATGCTACAAGCCAATTTAAATTTTAGGTAACTGAGTTAGGAATTTAAAAGTAAAGCTAGGCATAGAAGTGAACACTTGTTAATTCCAGACTCCGGTATGCTGAGGCAGGAGCATGTGAACTCAAGGCCAGCCTGGGCTACACAGTGAGTTTGTGAACAACCTGAACAAGACAAACATAGCAAGATGAAACAACAACAAAAGGTTAACAAATTAAAGTTAGAAAACAATATAGAAATCCAATATGAAAGGTTATCCTTTTATCAACTCAACAAGAAACAGAACGTGCAATAGGGAAGACAGAAAGGCTTATGAAAGCCATTCGAACACTGAGTGAGAAGGCAATTCGTAAGAAATCATAGATAAAAAACTAAGTGCACTATCAGATAAAGTACTTAGCAGAACTATAAAAGCACCAAGGAACTTGGGGATAAGTGGAAAAAGATACAAACAAATGACACAATTCACGAAAACCACACCACTTTGCAAGCATAAGAAACAAAAACAGAACTGGGAACACACAAAATAGTGGCCGGCTTCAAAAGAGCCTGCCACTAAAGTACAGCTGGTGCTGCTGGGAATGAGCGCGGCTCTTAGGAACAAACTTAAGTTTAGCCATTGCCGTCTCTTTTTCCCTCTGTGTTTTGAACCAGGGCTTGAACCCATGTAGCTCTACACATGCTAAGCCTGTGCTCCACCCCGAGTGTATCTCCAGCCCACACTTTTTTTTTTTCTTTAGTGGTCAAAATTTAAAGAAAATAATAAAAATAAAATCTACAAAACATGTATAAATTATTTTTAGAAGAGTATTTCTTAGAACAGTAAACAACAGAGGACATACGTGTGTTACAGTACACAATCAATCAACCAACTAAACACCAAACAAAATAATAATGGTGACTGCAACCCATAAAGTTCCCTTAAAAAAGTGATGAAGTGGGAGACTTGTAATTGTAATAAAGCATACTAGATGATAAGAAGAACACAAAGACATTTGTATAAAAACACAAAAATTATTTGCTTTTCCATGGTTGGATTATGTAACAGCAATTTGTCTCCATATTTTGGGAAGGCATAAGAATAGAGGTAGGTATAACGTAAGATTATGCTAACTGCCGTCAAATTATAGTCACTTTCTCCACGACTGCGTGGTTTGTACTGCTGCTGTAAGTTCATTGCTGTGTGGTGACAAAGCAGGAGCAGTTCTCTAAACATCAGGTGAAACACAGCAGCCAGTACATGGCAGAAAGCGGCAGGGAACGCCGGCGCTGAGCATGGCGCTTTGCATCCACATGAACACCACTAGTTTGGACGAGCAGATGGCTCAGTGGTGAAGGTGTCACTGCTAAACTGATGACCTGAGTCAATCCCTGGACCCACATGATGGAAACAAAGAACCAACTCCCCAAAGCTGTTCTCTGATCTCCACACACGCTGTGGCACTCACACGCCCACACACATATACAAGCATATACACCCCACATACAATGAATCAGTGTAATTGAAAAGAGAATTTTAGAAACAATGACAGTTTCATGAACAATTACTTCAGCCTGGTGTAGTAGTAGGTGCTCATACTCCTGCTACTCTGGAGTCTGAGGTGGGCGGACCAGTGAGTCTGTGAGTAGGAGGTGGAAGGACCACTTGAACCTATTGGCTTGAAAACAGCCTGGGCAACACAGTGAGATTTCTCTTAAAAACAAACAAACAAACAAACAAATAATAATTGTGCCAAGTACTCATCTAGTTTTTTTTGGGGGAGGATACAGTGTGACTGTCTGCCTGTCTCTCTGTGTGTATTACATAAGGAGGACTAATTAAGTAAGTCTGCCCCCCAAATCTTGTCTGTCCTATTGTAATAGCATTCATACAGACATTGGGGTGTGAGAATAAAAAGAAACAACCACAAAGGAAAAACATTCTAGTCTATAAATGTCCAATTATGAATAGACTTTGAAGAATAGACGACAAGCTCATTTGTGGGCACAGCACAGAAAAAGTTCTTCATGAATGATGGGTGATAACCATCGCTTTGATTAGCAATTAGATCATTAATGTTTGGGTGGAGAGTTTCACTGTAGCTTTTATACATGATATTCATGGATTTGTTTTCTCTATAGATTACTTTGGGTGTGGACTCCACCTTGGAGCATGTGACTCTTTCAAATGTCCTCTTGACTACCTGCACAGATGATTTCTGGTAATGCCATATAACTTTTTGATATATTTCTTTTAAGGTTTTTATATATTCTGTATTGATCAGGAAAATCTCAATCACTAGTTTATGTGCACGACCAACCTCCTAAATTTTCTTCTAATATCTTTATGGCTGTATTTTTTCACATTCAGTATGAATGCCATCTGGAATATATTTTTATATAAGATGTGATACAGTGTTTCCCCCCCAATTGATACTTAGTTTAACAGACACCAAATAGGACATATTAAACTCATAAACCTGAAATTTACATTTCCTTTTCCAGTCTAGTTTTTATAAAGATTACATTTTTTTTTTAAATTTCATGTTTATGGATGTTTTGCCTGCATGTCTGTATAACATGTATATACCTGGTGCCTGAGACTAGAAGAGGACATTTGATTCCCAAGAGTTACAGACAGTTGTGAGATGTCATGTAGGTATAGGGAATTGAACCTGGGTCCTCTGGAAGAGCAGCAAGTGCTTTTAACCACTGAGCCATCTCCCCAGCCCTACCACTCTGTGTTCTTCCTATGTCTAAGAGAGTAGCTTTCTGCTTTATTAGAATGACTTTAGAGTATGTTTTAATAGCTGGTAAGTCTGAGTCTTTCATACCGCTTCTTTTTTTTCTAATTTTCCTGGCTGTGTTTGAAATGGGACTGAATTTATACATTTGATTTTCTGTGGTTTACAATAGTGACTCTTCCAAACCACACGGTGTGTTTTTCTTACTTGTGCGATTTAGTTCTGGGGTTTAGGTAGTTTGTATTTTTCCCTCATCACTTGTGTTCTCCTCCTAAATTTTTTAAGTCCCTTAGAGTTTATTGCTGTGGTGAATGGAACAATGTCCTTTGCACTGTAGTTCTAGCTGTTGATTCTAGACTTCATATGCAGTCAACTT